>SNQJ01S0078409.1:20369-36554 GCA_010110895.2 Picea sitchensis
ACTTCTCACCTCAAATATACTCTTCGGTGATGGCCAATTCTTAATTACCTCCACCTTATCTGGATCCATCCTCAACTTATTTGCAGAAATAACAAACCCCAAATAAATGAGCTCTATCTTCATGAACAAGGATTTCTTCATGTTTATCAACAACTTCTCTTGTTGTAATCTCTTCATCACTATAGCCAAATGTTCCATATGCTCTGCCTCTATTTTACTGAAAATCAGTATGTCATCAAGATACACAATGACAAATTTTCCGATGAACTCCTTCAGGACTTCATTCATCAACCTCATGAAGGTACTCAACATGTTTGTTAGACCAAATGGCATAACAAGCCATTCATATAACCCTTCATTAGTCTTGAAGGTTGTCTTCCATTCATCACCTTCTCTCATACGAATATGATGATATCTACTTTTCAAATCAATCTTCGAAAGAAAAATTGCTCCACTCAAGAAATCCATCAAATCATCCATCCTTGGTAATGAAAATCTATACCTGATGGTTATATTGTTGATCGCTCTCGAATCGGTACACATCCTCCATCCTCCATCTTTCTTCAGACTGAGTACTGTTGGAACAACACACAGACTCAAGCTTTCTCTAACCAACCCTTTGTCCATTAAATCCTGGACCTGTCTTTTGACTTCTTCATTCTCCTGCAACGTCAATCTGTATGTTGCTTTGTTTAGTAAACTAGCTCTAGGTATGAGATCAATATGATGGCTCACACTTATGATCGGTGGCAACGAATGAGGTAGTTCGTCCACTACTATGTCAGCAAACTCTTCCAACATTTTCTGAACCTCTTTCGGTAAATCATCTACCCTTGTACTGGTTAAAATAATTTTAGGTTTTATGACCACAATGAATTGTGGTTCCTCCTTCTTTTTAACCTCTGTAAAAAGTTCCTTCCCACTCATGAGAAGTATAGTGTTGCTTACTTCAGGTTTCACCTCTTTGTACTTAATCAACAACAACATGTGAGTTATCCCATCCTTCTCTAGGGTGTATGTGTTCTTCCTCCCTTCATGAATCACATTTATGTCATATTTCCACGGTCTACCCATCAATAGATGACAAACATCCATGGGAATGACATCATAGAGTATTTCATCTTTATACCCTCCTATTTTAAACTCAACTAAACACTGCTTAGTGACATTTACCTGATGTCCTTTTTGCAACCACGAAACTCTGTATGGGCTTGGATGATCAATCATCTCCAGCTCCAGTTTTTATACCATCTCTGTAGAAACGAGATTGTTTGTGCTACCACTATCCACAATGACCTTGCATACCCTATCCTTGGTTTTTCAAGCAATCTGAAAAAGAATGTTTCTTTGCACTGGATTCTCCGCCTCCTTCTCTGGCATTAAGAGAACTTTTCGGATCATCAGTGATCTTCCGCCTTCAACATATTCTGCCTCAACATTCCACCTCTATGCTTCGGCGATGTGAGTTTCACCACCTTCTTTATTTTTTTCTAGACACTCATAAGATTTGTGTCCATTCTTTCCACATGTGAAGCATTTAACTACTCCACCTCTTCCTCTTCCTCTACCTCTGGTACGAGAAAAAATGTTTGCATCAACATACTGACCTCTCTGTTCGGTATGCTGCCCTCTCTGTGAACTTCCACCTCTCTCAGTTTGAGTCTGAGGTTTCTTCCAGTCCTCTTTTGGTTTCTGATTTTTATCCTAGGCAACTGATTTTCCTCTGGGCTAACTTCTTCCTCGACCTCTTTGATCTTGTTTTCAACTCAACTTCTCTTCCACTTTTAGAGCCATATGATAAGCATCTTCCACCGTTTGGATGGTCATCATGCTCATCTCGTCCTGAATTTCGTATCTTAGGCCATTCATATACCTGGCAACCTTTTCATCATTACTTTCACGATGACCTTCTCTAATGTTTAGTCTGTAGAACTCTTCAGTGTACTCTTTCACTGTCATCAGCTTCTGTCTCAAATTTTGCATTCTCTGAAACAGAGTAATCTGGTAATCCCTGGGAATGAATTTTTCCTTCATCTTCGCGATCATCCTATCCCAACTCTTGATTTTATGCTTGCCTTTGCAACGTCTATCAGCTTGTAGCTCATCCCACCACAATGTTGCATGTACTTTCAATCTTGTGATAGCATGTTTGACCTTTTTTTCCTCCTTGACATCTTCATAGTCAAAATATGTGTCCAGAGCTCTAATCCAATCTAGAAGCTCTCCGGCGTCCGGATTTCCCTCGTATACTGGAATATCCATTTCTGCCTTAGCACCCATCCTTGCAACAACCCTAATTAGGTGTTCATTTGCTTCATCTTCTGCTATGACTTCTTCTCCTTCATGTCCAGCTTCATCTTCACTTTCGGAATCACTAATATCCCCAACACTAGTTGTGCACCTCTGTGTTGTCTCCATGTCCTCAAGTCTGGCGCGTAGGTCATGCATCTCTCTTTCTATGGCTGGATCAGGCATCTGCCTACCCCTTCTTCTCATCATTTCCCTATCCTCTAGTGGATTGAATGTTTTCCTGTCCCTTCTTCTCGGAGGCATGGTGAATCTTTCTTTTTCCTGCTACAGAAAGCAAAGAAACCTTTATGTGCTCTGATACCAAATGATGCAGACCTATTGGCCCTTGGGACCGAGATCCACTCACAGGATCATTCTATATGCCCTTCGAGCTGGATCGACTCTTTCGGATTCTCTATTGGAATCACCTTTCAAATCAATCCACATGTTCTTTTTCATGGTTCGTGATTTCACGAGTTCGCGAGTTGAAACTCCCACTCTTCCTCCTCCAATTCTGTGATATACGAACTCACGAAATGGCTATATCTCTTACTCTGTCAATGCCTTCCTTGCACGACTACCACTATCCTTATCCTTAGCTCCTCTTTCCTCTCATGCCTTTGCGAGTTTCAACATCGTGCCTTCGAGCTCTTACCTTACGAACTCCCGAGAAGCAAGAAGTCAACGAAGTGTTGACTCCCTTCCTCTTGGAAACACGTGTATGCATGTCTATCACATGGACCCACCTTGAGGTTCATCCACATGTCTCTCGTGCCCAGCTTCGACACTTCACAACTTCGCCTTTTGCGGTTTCGGGACTTGAAGTACCCGACTCTTGGGCTCTCACCCTGCGAACCTCCGAGTTCACGAGATCCTCTGATCTCTGACACCTGTCCTCCTCTGATGGATGACTTAGATTACTTCACGACTTTGCTACTCGTCTCTTCGGGACTTTCAGGACAAAAATCTCTACCTCTTATCCTTCGATATGCTGAAACGGTGAATTTTTGACACGTAGCCTACGTGGGTCCCACACGGAACTCCTTCCTTTTTCGGAGTTTCGAACCTCACAACTTCTCTACGGAGAACTCCAACCGTCAATTTCCTCCTTGGTGATTTCTTCGAAATGTACAAAGTGTTCTCTTACGGAACTTGTCCTCCTACAAAACACCTTTGATGTGCCTCCTTCCAATACTTCAAGCACTAGCCCTCTTGAGTTTGATTGAAAAATTCCCAAGTCCCTTGGGGAAAATTCTTGCGTGCACTCCTTGCGGCAATTCCTCAATACTTCCAAGTATCAGACTCTTAGACTCTGCGCACTCTTCGTGACAACAGTCTTTCAACAACTTCGCTGAGTTTGCAAACACTGAGACTTCACTCAGCTTGTGCACCCCTTGCACAGCTCCTGTGCTTAATTTTCACTTCTGCGAGAATGAGAATAACGTTATCTCTTCTGAGCTTTTAGAGATGGAACTTTGGACTCTTTTCAATGCACGCCTTGTGGACAACTTCACTGCACTAATTGCAGGAAACCTCTTGCTCAGAAAGAGAAACAATTGAAACTCATTCTTCACTCTGCCTCTCTTCAGATTTCAGACATTAAATATGAAATCATACATTCGCTCATAAAAGAAAATGCATAACAGAGAGTAAACAAGCATATATCAATCAGCATGCACAACATAGAAAAGAAATTGAACACCATGAGTCTGAACTAAAAATCTTTGTATTAATCCATAACTTCTGTACATGGGGTTTTCTACGTAGTTTTCTATTTCTTCTCTCCTATTATCTCTTCTCATAATGTTTCTTATTGTTACAATAATACAAGGGAGGGTGTCTATATATGTTTTCCCTTCGGCTCCTAAAACTGTCAAATCCAGAATTTTTAAAGCTATCTACTTACATTAACTAACATAAATGCCTTCACCTAATACAGACGAGAGTAGGACGCTCAAGGTCTGTTTACAATATGGAAGTATGCCCTTCCTTAATTTTTTCATTTATGTTTGGCACATCCACTTTAAAAACATTCAAACAATTTTATCACATGTCAAAATGCGTTGGTGTGTGCCCCACACTCGCTTGATGTTAGCGATGCTCCTACATCACTAATGGCCAAATCTCTGATTTTCCACTTGTAACAATCAGCCCAGAGGTAGTTCCAACATGTTCCCCACTCATGGAGTCATGGTCAGTTGATTTTAACATGGTTGTTCCATTTTTCCTCCTGCAATCAATATAAAATATTTTGTTTTCATACAAGTGTCATAGTCAAATAGTTAGTTGGGTCAAATCAGATCTCTTCCCAATGGTCATAATAATTAATTACAATTATTAAATTCAAAATTCAAACTTGCCATAAATGGCAAAAATTTTCCAAATTCGAATTTACTAAAAACAGAATAATTTCCCAACAAATTTAAATTTAAAAAAAAAATACTTTTATTTTTGGGGATGTCACAACGCATTATTAGACTGTTCCCCCTATCTAAATACCATTTATAATGGAACCAATAAAGTTGATGCCAAGGCTACTAAACTATTATAATCAAATCCTCGTAATATTATTGTTATTTATTTTTATTTCCCATATTACAAAGGAGCGATTTAAGATGAAGCAACATTACTACTGTGCAACTTATTAAAACCTGTTAATAAGAATAAAAAGGTTGATAAGAACCATTGAACTGTCAACACAAGTGAGTTAAAAATTATTAAACTCACATTAAAAATAATTATATTCAACAAAGTGTTCATTGTAACTAATCCCTGACTCCAAATATGAGATAAATATATATCATTGTCTTTTAAAATTGAAGCTACATGAATTTGTTGTCTTATATGAATATATTTTTTGTCTTTTAAGTATAACTTTGTTATCTTTTAAATGTCCTTGCTGAGTTAATACAATATACGCTATTGTTGTCTATTTAAGGTATGGTATCGCAGTCTAGTAAATACATGAAATAACTGAGTTAATAAGATATTAAAAAACGCAGAGTATAATATCGCTATCCCAAAAACGATGAAATTTAATATAAGAACAATGTCTATCATATTATATCATTCACATAAGAAGACACTGACATTACATATAAAAACATTGTCTATGTTTCACATGTAAAAACATTGACATTACATATAAAAACATTGTCTATCTTTCACATGTAAAAATGCTGACATTACATATAAAAACATTGTCTAACTTATATAAATCACCCACGCAATCCATTAATTTGTTTTCTAACATGTAAATTGCTATTGGTTTGAAAACACAGATGTACACAATCGCTATCTGTATTGAGACAAGATCCATTTTAAAATCGTTATCCAACAAAGATTTTGAGCCACGGGTTAAACAGCATCGCGTGAGGAAGGGCGTAACTCAACAATCATTTTAAAATCGTTATCCAACAAAGATTTGAGCCACATGTTAAAAACCAATGGGTGAGGAAGGGCATAACTCAGCAACCATTTTAAAATTGTTACCCAACAAATATTTTATCCACAAGTTAAACTTGTTGATGGAGAACATCAATCGTATCTCCCCCAAGCATGTACACTAAATTCCTACAGGCAGGACATTTTAGCGCTACCTTCATATTTTACTTCTTGTTCCTTCAATTCGATCCTAGATTACTCATTCATAAGAATCATCTCATTACTGTATAGTTAAGGACCTATGTATTTCTACAATGTTGAAAGATAACACCATTCATATGCAATTCTAATCCATTATAAAACCCCAACTGCAAAAAAATCACCTACCAAAAACTGTTATTTCCACGAAACCAATGTATTGATAGTGAAGGCGATATTATCATAAAGATTAATTTAACTGAAAGTTTCAACAATGAATCAGCTTCGAAAAACTGAATATCCTACAAGGGTTTAATCAACTCTATTATCGGTGGATGGAAATTCAATCTATCATAACAATCATATAATTAAGGTTGAAATTAGTTGTATTGTTCATTGATAGTGAAGTTATATTCAACGCAGTTTATCATAGAATTTAAATCTATAAATTAAGAGTAAGAGAGAGGATATTAATAAATTTAACTCTATGGATACTACACTTGTTAAGAGGTGTGTACCATATAAATCTAATGAAAACCCAATCCCAACAAGCAGCAAGGAAGGGAGAGATTTGCTACCCCCCCTCAACATATTGTCGTGAAGGGACAAACCAAGGTGCAGAGATTAATCATTCAACAATGAATCAATCAAACACAAAGATACTCATTCACAAAGAAGGCACAAAGATTGTATATTAATCATAAGCGAAACATGAAGAGATAAGTAAGGGATAAATAGTTGGGAAAAAATTATCCTTCACTTATTATCCATGCACAAGAAAGAAGTGTATTTGAATCTATAAGTCTTTAAACATCGGAGTGACGATCGTCGATTCAGATCCTAGATGACTGCTCAGGAATAAACTAATAACTTAAGGGATAAGGGACATAATATAAAAACACAATCTTTCTTCGTATTAATCAATAAAAACAAACACAGAGAAGTCATTGCAATCAGAGTTTGGGTTCACCATGGGAAATCAATTCAAAATGCAATGAGCATAAGGCTTGGATGACTTTAAGTTCTCTGATCAAAACAATGGGCTCATCACAACAAATTGCAGAAAGATAAAATTAAATCTCTCGATAGTGTTACGCTAAATAAAACATAATATTTAACACAATAGAAGTACATTACTGAAGGTGTAGGAAAAATAAATAAACTACCATTCAATACAAATATACACATGCATACCGTAGCCAAATGCAAAGTTCTAAGTCATTGTCCCATGCACGCTCCGTCCAACTCCCACTTGTCGAAGGATGTGACCTCATTGATTCCTCCCAACCAACGCTAGGGGTAATCTTCTTCCCCTTGAGTCCCTCAAGCTACAAAGGGGCCATGCATACAATACTAGAGAATGCTAGCACCGAGCTCACCTTGCAAGGTTGAGCTACCACTCGTTACCCAAGCTGGGTATCCCAACTCTCATAAGAGAAAGGTCAGTGAAGGTAAAATTTCAGCAGCGTAACGTTACACAAAAAGATCAGATCCATACTCCTCATACTCCTCATCCTCCATCTTTTTTATAGAATTTTTAAGTAATTAGTTTCTCAATTTCTCATTAAATTCCTTTTTCGTTTAATTAATTCCGAAGAACCTCCCCCGTACACATGTCACCCGATCCCCTAGTTGCACCAGAAAATGAATTTTATTAATTAATTAAATATTCCTATTTCCGTCATTCACCTAAGATCATTCCTTAAACCTCTCCTTGGTGTCCCAAAATTCCCTTACACTTCTTAAATAGCTTATGCCTTACTTAATTCATATTTGAGTTCATAATTAGAAAGTTCCAAAGGCAAGATTCCTTACTAAGGTAGGCATTCATCTTTTATATTACGTTTCCCCTTTTCTTTAAGTTTCCTATTTATATTAAGTTTCCCCCTTTTTCCTTTTTAACAAAAATCAATTTAAGAAGTGTATATAAAACAACCATTTATCCTTTTTCATTTTTAATTAAAAATTGATTTAGCAAGTGTATATAAAACAACCATTTACCCCTTTTCCTTTTTAATTAAACAATAATTTCGCTATTGTAGATAAAAAAAAACAACCATTACCCCTTTTTTAAAATTTAATCCTCCATTATAATTTTGACTTTAATAAATAAGTTTGAATTTCTTACCCCCTTTCTTGTTACATGTTTATTTTTTTATTTCTTTTGTGACCACATGTTCTACTTATACCTAGGTTTTAATTTCACTAGGTTGGGCGACATTTTTTTTATTAGGGAAAATTGTTTTTAAACCTTACTTATCACATCATTAATTTTAAGGCCAACTAGGTTTGTTCACTTACCCGTTAAAATCATGACGTTCCCTTTAGGATGCACTACGTGCTCCAAGTGTGCCACTAGCCTCTTTGCATTTTTCTTGCGCGACGTTCCCTTCAAGATGCACTACGTGCTCCAAGGGTTCCACTCGCCTCTTTCCATTTTCCTTGCGCGACGTGCCCTTCAAGATGCACTACGTGATCCAAGGGTTACACTTGTCTCTTGAGTGTATTTTGTAGACTTCAAACCCCTGGAGTCAATACTCCGCTAGGTGATCTTGTGGGAGACTAAGGGCCTCTAAAGAATAAGTCCCTTGCCTTCTTGTGCACCCCTTAGAATCATCGTGAGCTACCGTCACAGTCTACCCTCATGACATCGTGGGTTTTCTCGAACTAGGTAATCGTTAACCTACATTTCGAGCCATGGGGGGAGTGATAGTAGGTTGTGGTAGGACTGTTGCCACACCTCTTTCTCAAAGTCTCTGGTTTTCGTGCATGACCCCTCTACTCCACATGTGATTGTAGTCAGCAAGATATTTTGATCTTGCATCCATCAACGCATCATGTCAACAATAATAATCAATCATCATGACATCTAATCATATGTACATATGTCTCATCAACAACATTCAAACCCCAATAGTTCACTCCCTCACTAAATATGGAGTCCAAGGGGTTTCATTGATGCCTCTCCATCCTCAATGTCCAAATTCCCACACACTCAAAAGAACCCAGTCAATAACACTTGTCTATGTAAATTCAACGAAATAACCTATCATCAAATCCATAATATCCCATAATCATAATAAAAAATACCAATAGATATAATAATCTGGATCACTTCCAAGCAACTATCCTCAAGGAATAAGTCGGAGCAATAAAATAAAACAAATGTGGAATAAAAACACAGAAGATACACAATACAAGAGAGACACAAATTTACGTGGTTCACCCAGTGTGGGCTACGTCCACCAGAGAAATTGTCAGGTCCTTCCTTTATTATTATCCAACAAATGAAGAGATAAAACCTACAGCAAAACCCGTTGTAACTTCATTTTCTTTCTCTCACAGTCTCCTCTCTTAGAATACAATACTTGCCATAATGCATAGCCGCAATACATTTATGTCATAAAAGAGGGTTTCCTTCTAGGGCAAAAAACCCTAACATAATCTCTATCGTTAGATCTGCGACCTTATAATGAATGGTACCCCCCCCTCAGCACTCCCTCGCATGGAAGAGTGTAGATACTTCTGGGTTGTAAATACTTCATGGGGTATAAACATGGCTAAAAGTAAAAGACCTCTGAATTAGAAAGATAATAAGGCCCCACAGCCAATAGTTCGCTCAGTGTGCACAAGAGCGGGATGTTACATACACCCCCTCTTGGTTTAAACTTCATCCTGAAGTTTCACAGTATGTAAGTGCCGAAATAGAGTGCATCAGAATACCATAGGTCTAGCTATCAATAAAATTGGAACTGCTGATGCATATCATATGTGTCCTCCTATGTAGCCGAGTGCATACTATAGTTGTCCCATAGGACCTTGAACTAATCTATTTTCTGACGTCATAGTTGTTGAATGCGATGGCACAGGATGTGGATTGGATCATCTGTGAGCACACCCTCATCAGATACCTACAAGGAACTCATGTCAATAGCATGTGTAGGATCACTAATATAATGTATCAAAACAAATATGTGAAAAACATCGTGCATACGCCTCAAAGAATCAGGCAAGGCTAGTCAATAGGCCAAATGCCCTCTCTTTTCCACATGATCCCATGAACCTAGGAGAGAGTTTAGCACCCTTTCCAAAAGTTGATTGAACTATTATACAATTTCACCTGCAAGAAGACTCGATCGCCAACTTCATAACTACGATCGACATGACATGCATTGGCATAACTCTTATGTCGATCACACACTTCCTTTATCCTTCGTCTTAGGGTTTGAATTTGATCTTCCATTTCTTGGATTGCTTCAAGTCCTACCAGGACCCTATCCTCAAGCTGATCCCAACTCAAGGGCGTCCGACACGGTCGCCCATAAAGAAACCAAAAGGCACCATCTTAATGGTGCTTTGATAACTGTGTTTATATGCAAATTCTACCAGTGGAAAGAATTATTCCCAACACTTATGTTGGTCCATCACATACATACGCAACATATCCTCCAAGATTTATTTTTTTCTCTTGGTCTGTGTGTCTGTCTCTGAGTGATACGTTGTACTAAAGTTAAGTTGGGTTCCCAAGGCCTCTTCAAAACTAGTCCTAAATCATCCAGTAAACACGGATACTCGATCGGATATAATCTTGTTAGGCACACAATGCAACCTCACAATCTCATTGATGAAAACTCTAGCTATGTCAGGTGCCTGATACATTGTACGCACGGGAATAAAATAAGCACTCTTTGTCAGAGTGTCGACTACCACAAAAATCAAGTCATGTCTCCTTGCCATCAGTGGAAATCCAACAATGAAATCCATCGAAATGACCTCCCATTTCGATTCAGGAATAGCGTTGGTTGTAGTAATGATGTCAGATGTCTATGTTTAGCCTTCACTTACTGACATTCTAGAAATCATGCCATGTAGTTGACTATGTATGCCTTCATTCCTATCCAGAAGAATAAGGGTTTAAGCTCTTCTCTCATCTTTGTGATTCTAGGATGAGCCGTGTACAGTGCTCTATGAGCCTCGTTTACTGTCAAAATCCTCAACTCATCATTGGGTGGGACATAAATTCAGCCCTTAAATCTAAATAATTGGTCGTTGTCCATAGTAAATCCTTCAAATTTTGTTACCATTATTGTGTTTTGTCCGATAATATCCTTGACCTCTTTGTACGAGTCATCGTCGTGCAGTATGTTAGAATGTTTTCACATAGATATATCTAAAGAGGTATCATCGAAAAGAAGTGTTGTCTCTGACTCAATGCATCTACCACTGTGTTCACTGTCTCTTTTATGTAAGTAATCTCAAAATCATACTCGTTAAGCAATTCTGACCAACGTCGTTGTCACGCGTTCAAGTTTCTTTGCGTAAAGATGTGTTGTTGTCCACAATGTTCCATTTTTAGTTTGAATTCCTATCCAATAAGATAGTTTCTCCAAACAATCAAGGCATAAACAATGGCTAACAACTCCAAATCATGCACCACATAGTTCTCCTCATGTCATCTTCACTTTCTCAAGATGTAAGTGATCACTCGACCGTCTTGATTCAAGACTCTGCCTAAGCCTTCCTTGGATGTGTCAGTGCATACCAAGAAGTTCGCATCCATGTTAGGGACCTTTAGTATTGGTGTTGTCGTCAACATCTCCTTGAGCCTCGGAATTGCCTTCACGCATTTCTTGGTCCAGACAAACTTCTTTTTCTTCTTATGCAATTCTGTAATCGGATTTTCTATCTTCGAAAAACCCTCGACGAACCGTCGATAGTATCACACTAAACCCATGAAGCTATGCACTTTCGGGACATTCATTGGTGCAGGGAATCCTCTACCTTTTCTAGATCCAGAAAAATACCTTCGTCGGAGATGACATGCCCTAAGTAGTGAATCTTCGATTGATAAAACAATCATTTAGACAATTTCCCATACAAATTGTTCTCTCGCGGACACTGTAATACCAAGAGCAAGTGCTCGTCATGCTCCTCCATCATCCGAGAGTAAATTAAAATATTGTCAATGAATACTTGGACGAACTTATCTTAGTATTCACAGAACACCCCATTCATCAAACTCATAAACATTGTAGGGGCGTTTGTCAGTACAAAAAGAGATATTCTTAATGATATGAAAAAGGGATATTCTAAACGTTTTGTGTAATTGGTGAAAGTAAAATTTTATGTTGTTCAAACAATTTTTTTTTACTTAAGGTGTTTTGATTTTGAACTTAATGTGTAATTGGTGAAAGTGTAATTTTATATTGTTTAATTAGTGTTTTTTTCCTCAAGTTGTTTGAATTAGATGGAGTTGATATATAGTATTAAAAAAATTTAATGTTAAAATAATTCCAGATGATTTTATATATAAAGTAATTGAAAACAAAAAAAAAGTTGTATTCCATTAATAAGTGATTTCTAATTTCTATTATGAGTCAAAATTGTAATTCCTTCAATCATTAACATGGAGTTGGGAGAGTTTCAAACAAGCAACAATCACTTTATAAAAGTGGTTGATATATGTTGATCGGGGCCATTTTCCATTTCCCATCAACTTTTGTTTGTCACATGACATTGTAAGGTTATGCTCATAAAATTATGATGAAGTGTATTTGTTTTTCACATTATGGTGTTGGAATAGGTTTGTCATAATCCAATAGTGGGTTATGTATGTCACATTGCGATGTCGGGAAATGTTCATCTTGTTACAGTGTTGGTCTATGTCTCTCACATTAGGACATTGGGTTGAGTAGATCACATTGTGATAATGGATTATGTTCATACAATTATGACGTTCGGAAATGTCTGTGACTACAGGATGACAAGATATGTGCATCACATTTCAATGTGAGGATATGTTTGTCACATTGCGACTACAGGGCTATGTTCCACACATTGTGATGACCGTTTATGTTACTTGGACTGTAACAAAAAGGCTAGGGTTGTCAGATTAATACATTAGGTAATGGTCAACACATTGCGACGATAGGGTTATGTCTGTATCATTGGGTTATGTTTGTCGCATTGTAATGATATGGCTATGTTCGTAACATTGCAACATTACTATGTTTGTCAAAAAGTGATGCTTCTATGATCGTCACATTAATAATGTAATGACACATTGATGTACTGATGTATAAATTAAAGTATGAATACATTGATACACTATTAATTAATAGAGTGCTAAAGTATTAATACACTAATGAAGTAAAACATTAATAAAAATATAATAAAGTAGTAATTTGTTCCTCAATGTATTTAGTAAAACATTATTAAAAATTTTACATTAATGAATAAGTAATACTTTAATAATACATTATTAAAGTAGTGACACATTGACCTTGATGAGGTTAATAATACATTTAAAATAAATTGTTACATTTATGTACTGTAAAAATTAATATATTAATACATTAATGTTTAATGTAACACATTAAATTATTAATAAATAAATAAATACATTATTTAAGTAGTAATAAATTAATGATACATTATTACAATACTAATACATTAATACATTTATTGATGATGAATATGGTTTACCATGAACATGGTTAACTTTGGTAGACCTTGGTCGACTTTGGGAAGGAAAGGTTGACTATGGTTGATGATGGTTTTCCTTCATCATGGTTGAAAAAGGGCAACCATGATCAACTATAGTCAAATTATGGTCATCAAATTATAGGTTATAAGTTAGATGATAGGTTATGGTCATCAAATTATGACAAAGGGGTTTTGTTTGTTACATTATGGTGTTGGAATAGGTTTTTCATGGTCCAAAAGAGGGTTATGTTTGTCACATTGTGACATCAAAAAATGTTTCTCTCACTGCAACGTTGGTTTATGTATGTCACGTTACCACAATAGGTTGAGTACATCACATTGTGACAATGGATTATGTTCATCCCATTGTGATGTTTGAAAATGTCTATGACAATGCGACAACAAGATATGTGCATTACATTGCAACGCGAGGATATGTTCATCACATTTCTACAACAAGGTTGTGTTCGACAAATTTCAACGGTTGTTTAAGTTTGTTACATTGGAATGAAAGGGCTATGATCATCACATTGAGATGTTAGTAAATGTTAAACACATTGCGATGATAGGGCTATGTTCATAATATTGGGTTATCTTTGTCACATTGGGTTAGTTTTTTCACATTACAATGCTAGAGCTATGTTCGTAACATTGCAACATTACTATGTTTGTATAAATGTGAATCTACTATGATTATCACATTGTGACAATATGGTTATGTTCATCATATTTCGACAAAACATTTATTCTCATCACAAATGAGGAGGCAATGTTCATCACATTTCTATGACAAGGATATATTAATCACATTGATACAATAATAATTGTTCATCACATTGTGACGACAGAGCTATATTTTTCACATTGCCATGATAAGTCTATGCTCGTAACATTGTGATGTTACTATGTTTGTCAAAATCTAATGCTACTCTGATCATCACATTGCGACAATATGGCTATGTTTGTCACATTGTGATGATGGGGATATGGTCATCACCAACAAGGAGGAAATGTTCATCACACTATGATGACGAGGCTATATTTGTCATATTGTAACAATAATAAACGTTGGATGCATTGCGATGAAAGGGCTACGTTTGTCACATTGTGACAATAGGGCTATGTTTGTAACATTGTGACGTTACTATATTTTTCAGAAACAAGGAGGCAATGTTCATAAAAATGTGATGACAAGGATATATTCATAACATTGCGACAATAATAAATCTTTGTCACATTGCAATGATGGGGCTATGTTTGTCATATTGCATTGAAAGGGCTATTTTCATAATATTGTGACGTTACTATGTTTGTCAAAACTTGACACTACTATGATTGTCACACCTTGAAAATATAGCTGCGTTCATATCATTACGATGGAGGGGCCATGCTCATCACAAATGAGGAGGCAATTCTTATCACATTGTGCTGACTAGGCTATATTCGTCACATTGTGAGAATATGGCTATGTTCATCACACTATGACGATGAGGCTATGTTCATCACTTTGCAACGATAGGGTTGTGTTCGTCACATTGAAACATTACTATGTTCCTCATGATGTAACGCCCAATTTGTTTTTTTGGATTGCAACATTGGGTTATGTTTGTGATGATTATAATGATGACTAATAATAAGAAATTAATAAAGAATTGTTGATGCTTTATTATTAATATTTAACTCATAATCATAACTAATATCTTTGTATATGAATCATAACTATATTAATTAATTGTAACAACCCTAACCATAATAATCCTAACACAAACCAATATTCGTAATATCACTAACCCTAATAAAACTATATATATTTCATTAAGAACTGTATACCGTAATAAATTCCATAGAAGAATTAAACCATATTCTCGAACCATTAAAATAAACAAAACTTATAAACTAACCCTTATAGCCATTAATACATGATTTTTGACATGGTCAATTATTAATATTAATTACTAATGATAGTATAAAGGGTTTGTATGTATCTATAATATACATACATATTAATACATCCCGTTCAAGTAGCCCTTGTATAATATAGGTAATTATTTATAATAATAATAATAATAATTATTATTATTATTATTATTATTAACTAATATTTATTAATGTATTATGTATAATAACAATAAAATACTAATAATATAAAGAGCATCACAACTCATTACACTTAATAAGTGAGTGAAGAGCCTTAAAATTGTTGGATTACTGAGAGGGGGGGTGAATCAGTAATAGTGTAATTATAATCCTTTTTCTTCAAATGTTATACCAATGTAGAATTGTTATCCAATAATGACCAGTAAGAAATAAACAATTACACACATACACAGTACACCAGTGTTTTATGTGGAAACCCAAATCAGGAGAAAACCACAGAATGTTTTTTCTTATATGTCTTGAAGAATTACATTCATTGGAAGCACCAACTTCCTTTGTTTTCCAGCTTCAACTGGAAGGAGGCCCCAACCCCCTAGTTTCTCAGGCTACAACCTGAGGGAAGCTCCAACTCCCCAATTCTCTGGCTATAACCATAAGGAGGATACAACCCCCAATTTTCTCCAGCTACAATCGGAAGGTGGCTACAACCACCTGTACTTGCCTCATCCTGCCACCCTAAAGTAGAAGTACAATGATGGAACCATTGTCACAGTATCACTGTGAGATATATTGTTGTAAACCTGTACCAATAAATATGAACCATGCATCAACCTATACCTCAACCTGTAATCAACCTGTACCATAAACAAGTGCATCAACCATGAACCAACCTGTAATCAACCTGTACCATAAACAAGTGCATCAACCATGCACCAACCTGTAATCAACCTG
>SNQJ01S0078410.1:0-34039 GCA_010110895.2 Picea sitchensis
AGAGGGGGTACCCCCCCTCTGCACTCCCCCACGTGGAAGAGTGTACATACTTCTGGGGTGTAAATACTTCATGGGGTATAAACACGGCTAAAATCAAGGACCTCTGAATCAGGAAGATAATCAGGATCCACAACCAACAAATTTCTGAGCAAGTGTATGTGTGTGTTGGAACAAAGGACCACTAAAAGGGAACTTGCGACATCTAGGTGATTCAGTTGTATCTTCTACTTTTCATTAATATAATATGCTGCCACATTGCTTTCCCATAAAATGATTAGTGTTTTATTACATGAATCCTTGATCACATGTTTAGGTTGTCATTGAATTCTACTATTGATGATTTCACATTGGTTGGTTTGTGTTGTCATAGATATGATTCTACAAGAGCACTGGAGTGAAGTAGGGATAGCAAAGATATAAGGAAGTGATTCATAAGGTATGTTATCTATTCCTCTTTGGATAGTAAACTCAATGATTGAAACCTAGGTAAAGCGTCTTGTCCCATCTTTTTTTTTTCTAGATCTAGGTGGACCTAGGGGGATCAATTCATTTCCACATCTACCGATTTACCCAATGAAAAAATTGGAGACTCTACTGGTGACATGAACTGATCCCCTTATATCCACTTGGATCTAGAACAAAACAATACAGGACATGACGCTTTCCCTAAGTTGCAATCATTGATTTTACTATCCAAAGAGGAATAGATAACATACCTTATGAATCACTTCCTTATATATTTGTTGTCCATGCTTCACTCTAGTGCTCTTGTAGAATAAGATATGTGACAACACAAACCAACCAATGTGAAAGCAAGAATAGTAGAATTCAATGACAACCTAAACATGTGATCAAGGAGTCATGTAATAAAACACTAATGATTTTATGGGAAAGAGACGTGCCACCGTATTATATTAATGAAAAGTAGAAGATACAACCAAATCACCTTCATGTCGCAAGTTCCCTTTTAGTGGTCCTTTGTTCCAACACACACATACACTTGCTCCGAAATTCGCATGAAGATAATCCAAAAAATCTTGATGGACAAATGGAGGCCTTGAGCATCAGTAAGAATAGGATTCTTCACACAATCTTTAGCCTATTCTTTCATCAATTCTCTGCTTAATATTACTTCTTCTTTCTTAAAATTTTCCATGAGAAGCCCATGATTATATAGGATAAGGTGAAGTGGTTAAAAGGATGAGGATGATCCCACCAAATCAAAGAAACCAGTAGGATTTCAACCATATAGACGCCACCTCACACTCTACAAGATTCCCCTTCTAGAAACCTCGTGAAACCTCTTTCATCTTCTAGCTTTGGAACACCACCGCACCCTCCCTATGTAGCCGCCTGCGGAAACCCCGCAGGCTAGCCATAGAGCAGCTTGCGGAAATGATAGATTTCCACACTATGTAGTATGAGCATCCTGCAGACCCTTTCTAAAAATCATCCTTGTAGAGGAGGAAATAAGTTTCTTTTCTCAGGCAAAAATTCATGTTGGGAGCTTGAACAGATGTCTGTGATATCATCATTAGAATGACCAAAATAATGTGTAACATAATGCCCCCCAAAGTATGAGGCTGGAACTCATGACAATCGAAATAATTTGTAAAAATGCGAGTGTGTGTCGGGAACAAGGAGCTCACCAATTGAGAACTTGAAAACAATCAAGCATCTGCATAATATTATACCATGTATGAATTAGGCATTCCCATGTTCAGACTATAAATGATTGAAATCATAATTATAAGTCATGGCCACCAATTATACACTGTGGATCCATGTCATTAAGATTTTACATAGCCAACAGGAATACACTGTGGATCTATGTATTGGAAAAATCATACATAGACATAGCCACGAGACATACAAAATGGATCTATGTGTCAATTCAAATCACAAATACTCCATCGCAACTTGGATAAAAAATGATGAGGTCCAGGGTCTTCAATCTTGTCATCTGTTAGTACGAATCTAGCCATGTGATTACAGATGTTGAAGTCAAACATGGTTAGAAACCACTCGATTACAGGTTGTTAATGAAATCCGTTAACAAGTGTGAGGGAAATCACCATTGATGTCAATGGACCCCAAGGTATGATAATACAATTCAATGAGTGTGAATAGATGAGTTGATTTCAAACACTCGATGGAATCTCTTGATCAGGGATTAATGATGTAAATCCACTGTCGAGAGAGAAGAAACCTTCCATTGAGGCATGTAGGCTCTAAGGCACTAAATAGTTTCTAAGTCTTGTTCCTGGATAATGAACTGAAGTCGACAGGAAAAGATTCATCACAGGAGGGTCTTGATGTATCCCTCATCAAATGACACGAAACAAGTAATGGATTTAGGGTAAAGAAAAGTACAAATATGATTTGGAATAGACACAAGGAAGGCCGACATGATAGGATTTGACAATTGCAGATGGCCGACTCAATAGAGGGCTTGGTTGAACTTCTCTCGAACATATGGATGGAGCGACACTACACTTGGCAGCATCAACCCGAAGAGGACCCAAGATATGAACTTGTATAAAGTCAAACGAGAGGCAAATGGATTTCCCAACCCGGATTCAAATGATAAAGGGGGTGGAATGTTCAAGAGAGACGCTTACTACCACTAACACAAATATAGAGACACGTCTCTTTCCCAAATTCCCCCCCACCATTTTTGGCGAGTACCTCTTTATTTTTACGCAAGCTTGAGGAGGATAAAATATGCTTGTTGATGAAAGCTCATCCTTTATATGAGTCCCTAATATTATTTTGAAATAACCCTAAGAAGGAGTGGTTCGATCCCGTATGGGTCTGTCGATGTTTGTTTAAAGAGTCCAAAGATAAAAAACTCGAAGATTTTTCATGTTTATAGAGTCTGGAAAAACATTGAAAAGAGAACTCTCTCTGTTCCTTTTTCGTAAAATAGTTCAACATGACTGAATAAGTGATAAAATATCGCTCGTTGAACGTTTTATTCAAATACATTTACGAGCGTGAACAAAACAAGGTCACTCAACAATCTTTTCGTTTTCAAGGAGTGTGAAAAGAGAGTAAAGATTACTCTGTAAGTTTCGTTATTTTTGTGTTACCATGAAGAGTATGAAAAGACGACAAAAGTATACTCAGTTATGTTCTCATCATTTTTCAAGAATGAGAATGAACAAAGACTAAGCTCGAGGTTTTTCTAAAAAACCCTAAAAAATAATTGTGCATGCGATGAAAAGGACAAACAAATTGCAAAAAATTGTCCATACTTCATTGTTTGGAACCCTAGTTTTTCCATCTGCGAGAAACAACACTCCTGAGACCATTAGGTTTTTGAGAAAATATATTCAAATAATATAAAATATATTTAGAAAAAGTAAAAAATGAGATAAATAGGGATAAGAACTCATTTTCACCATTTCATTTGTATTTGACCAAAAACTTTGTCCAAAAGCCATTTTTCACCTCGTATTTCGGCGGTTGATTACAAAGAGCTCGAGTGATCATTCAATGAACAGTCTACATGGAAATAGTAAGTACCTCATCTTATTCCTTTTAAATGGTTTAAAATTCATTTTAATCGGTTAAAAGATGAATTTGTGGGTGAATTTTTGGACCATAGGCGGGCATTGGGGCTGCCCCAGGTGCCTTATATCAAGGCCTGCGAAAATCAAGAATTTCCACAGGCACCTAACGGTTCACCTGTGGAAACCCCGCTCTGTAACCAAAGCCCAGTCGTGGCGGCATAAAACCCAAAAGAAAAAGATACGGTGGACCAAAAAGCATTCTAAATTATGATAATTAAAGGTGTTAACTTATTTCTTTCATCTCCATGCAGGTATTTTGATTGCAAATATGTTGGAGTGGAGAGAAAGAGAGCATGAAGACGATGATGCCATGGATTTAAATGATCCAGGCACCATAAATTCCCTATGACAGTGTGGTTTATTAAAATTCTTCAAGATTGAGGGCATGAGAGCCCATCTGAGACTGTTGGAATATTTGGTTCATATGTGGGACGTGGACCAACAAGTATTCCATGTGGGTGTTCATGTGCTCTCCCTGGACATCAAAGACATCTACTTCTTAACATGGTTGTCCCATCGCGGGGCGCAAGTGACCTTAATAGTAGGTCGAGGTGGGGGTTTACCGATGAGTGAATACATTAGACTCTATTATGAACCCGGGGCCGAGCGGTGCAAGGGTAAGGTGGCTATCAGAGGGGTTTGTGATCTGACCCTGAGAACCATCCTTTTCACCATTTCATGAATGGTAGGGAGTGATTCTCCACACATGGCTCTACAAAGCTATTTCTAGTATGCAATAGAATGCACGGAACCTCATGTGTTCAACTGGTGTGATGGGCTTCTTCATAATATGAAGATCCAGTTGACCAAGAGTAAGAACGGGGATCTAAAATAGTTTGGGTACAGATCCATTTTGGTATCTTTCTTCCTGGAAAGAGTCCCTCACTTTCGCTTACAGGTAGATTGGAATATACCAACGCCACGAGATCCACGTTTGAAGCGGTGGTGGGATCTCATGTCCCGACATGTGGAAGGCCCCATTATTAGAGATAACGACACCTTTTTCAATTGGTTGGAGCCCCATATATTGATGATCGATGACTATTCATATGTAGGGCTCGATTTTCGCAATGATATTGACTTAGTGCTACCTGAGGGTTCTCAGTGGGGGGAACCAGGTAAGAAAGACATTTTTCTTTACATATGTAGGGCCATTCCTCCCCCTAGGTACATCCCCTGTCCAGAGGTGAGGGGAAGAAGCGGTAGTAACATGATGGGATGCAGATGAATATGAATCAATTGAGCAAAATCTAGAGGGTTTGACTGTAGGGGTCCCAAATATCTCGATCAACGAGGTCCCGGGGCGTTTCCAGCGCCATACTATAGGTGTGGCTGGTCCATTAAGACAATTGCTCCATAGGGTAGAACGAGCACTAGTGTGTTACCGAGAGCAGCATACATGATGCCATTTTTGTAGAAGCTATGAGTTTCATTTTTGATATTTTGGTCTTCGGACAAAAAACAATATCTTTGTAAAAAACTTTTGATTGTTATATATATACATGAGGCTTCTACCAGCTTATTTTGCTTTGTATAATACATGTGATGTGTGATTGGATTTATAAATGTA
Organism: Picea sitchensis; assembly: GCA_010110895.2. Taxonomy (NCBI): domain Eukaryota; kingdom Viridiplantae; phylum Streptophyta; class Pinopsida; order Pinales; family Pinaceae; genus Picea; species Picea sitchensis. The sequence goes on from SNQJ01S0078410.1 coordinate 5,146, forward strand.
TCATATGTCTGTCTAACACATAATTAGCTAATGAATTAGTTAATGTATTTAGACATCTAGGAATATCCTGATACTCAATATAATCAAAATAACATTCCATGAGGCAAATTCATAAATATACCCATAACAAAGTAGGACTTCGAATAGCATAAAAATTACTTAACTATAACACTACTAACTGTGAATCAATTCGTATAACCAGACAATGAATCCCAAGTGAGATATCATCAGTCAACAATTTGATGACAGCGCTATACTCTGCTATATTATTGGTTGCACGACCAAGGCAAACACCATGTAGACTGACAAGTTCGTTCATGGGTGCATAGATTTCCCATGCAACAAAAGCTAGGTTCTGAGTGCTATTATTAGCACCATCGACGAAGCCAAGGTAGGGTAATGAAGACTCTGACATATGAAAACCAAGCACAACACAAGATAAGCGGTCGAGGGTAGAAACCGAATAACGAAAAAAACACACAAACGTAGCACACAATAATATGACACGGTAAAATAAAAGCACTCATGCAAAGACAGTCTAAGCATAATACTTCTTTAAGTAAATCCCATTTCTGGGTTCACTCAGTGGAATGCCATCATAATATACTAACTCGTAGGCTCCCTTCTCCAATACTCATTTGATGATGTAAGGGCCTCACCACATAGCTTCGAATTTTCCAGCACCTAGCAAATCACAATCTTGTTCATAGAGAAGAACTAGATCACCCTCAGAGAAAACACATGGTTTAACATGTTTTTCATATTGGGCCTTGATGTGTTTCTTCCAGGTTTCAATAACTAGGGTGGCATCTTAATGGGCTTCGTCTAATTAAATAAGATAAAATAGACGTTCTTCTTTAGCAGAGGTGTTTGGAAGAAGTTCAACGACTATGTTTAATGATGGGATCTAACATTCAATCGGTAAGACAAATTCTAAACCATACACTAATTGGAAAGGTGTAAACCCCATGGCAGACTTCATGAATGTTCGATAAGCCCATAACGTTGAAAACAACATCATGTGCCAACTCTTTTTGTGAATTCCTATAATCCGTTGAAGCATGGTGATAAGAACCTTGTTGATTGCTTCAACTTGACCATTGTCCTGTGGGTAGTAGGTGGTTGATTTTTCATGTCGAAGACCCAACTTTTATGTGAGCTCAGACATCATGAAGTTCTGAAAGTGGCTACCATGATCAGTGATGATAGACTGTGGGATTCCAAATCATGCAATGATGTGATTGAATATGAATAGAGCTGCAGTTTTTCTTGTATTGTTGAATGTAGGCATTGCCTCAGCCCATTTTGTGAAATAATACATGACTACGATAATGTATCCATGCCCCCCGGCCCAGTGAGGGTTACAAGTCATGAAATCGATACCCCATTTAGCGAAAGGTCCAACATAAAATACAAGGTGTAAAGGAGAAAGATGAGATCTAATCTTATGGTTGTATGTTTGGAAAGCGTGTCATTTATGGATGACAATTATACAATCTTTAAATAAATAAGGCCAAAAGTACCCATCTCGCAATATATTTTGGGCAGTGGCATACCCAAAAATATGACCGCCACATGCTCTAGAGTGGCAGTCATTCAAATCTTTCTCAGCCTCATCAAAGGTGAGATAGTGACGTAAGATAGTGTCAACACCTCGACGATAAAGAGTGTCACCGAGAATGATGTATTGACGGGCTTGATAGCGGATTCTATGACGGTATGTACTAGAGAGGTCTGGCTGAAAAGTTTGAGTCTAGAGATAAATGATAATATATCCATACCAAGCATCATCAGAACTAATCAGAAAAAGGGATTCGTTGGGTAAGGAATCCTCTGCCACTTTTTTTGTTTCAGCAGAGGGAAGGTCACATATTAGTTTGGAAAACACCAAGGATTTCTTGGACTTAGAGTGTTCGAATTCTAAGTCAAACTCCTGGAGAATCACTATCCATTTGGAGTATTTTCCCCCTAGCAATTGACGTGTAAGAATGTGCTACATAGGGTTGCAATCCGAAATTACAATGGTCTTGCGTAATAGAATATAGTGACAAAAACGTTGGATAGCTTGAACAACTGCCAAGGCTAGTTATTCAACATGTAAGTACTTGGCTTCGGTAGTCATGAGACTTCGAATCAAATAATAAATGACATGTTCATCGTGTAAATCATCTTCTTGGACCAGAACCATGGCGATGGTTGAGTCCGAAGCAACGAGATAAAGGAAATAATCTCGACTATAATCAGACGGGAAAAGTAGTGGGGTACAGGTTAAAGTCAATTTCAAAGCATCGAAGGCTTTGTTGATAGTGGTGTCCCATTCAAACTCAGAACCTTTCTTTAATATTCGAGTAAATCCAAGTGTTAATTCAACGTAGTTTGGGATACAACGACGTAGAAAATTTGCCTTCCATTGAAAACTTTGTAGCTGGCAAAGTGAAGAAGGAGGAGGGAGGTTGAGAATTTCCTCGGCCTTCAAAGGATCTACCCTAATCCCTTGATGTGACACAATATAGCCTAGGAGTTAGCCAGACTCCACACAAAAGACACATTTATGTGGGTTTAAGCGTATATGATAGAACCGACAGCAAAGGAAAATGGCTCGAAGGTGGGATGGATGATCACTATGATGCATGGAATGCATTGGTAGGTCATATAAATACGGTTGTACAATTTGCTTAATATCATGGAAAGAATAAGACATAGCACGTTGAAACATTGCACCGACGTTATTCAAACCGAAGGGCAGTTTCCGGTAGACAAAAGTACCCCAAGGACAAATCAAAGCGGTTTTGTGTTGATCCGCGGGTAAGATATTGATTTGATTATACCTGGAGAAACCGTCCAACAAAGAGAAGATTTCACTTCTGGTGCAATCGTCAATGATTTGGTCAATGAAGGGGGTAGGAAAGTTGTCTTTAGGACAAGCTTTGTTGATATCCCTATAATCAACACAGCCATGGATCGTACCTTATTTCTTGTTAACTGGAACTAGATTGGATACCCAATCAGTCAAAGCCACTGGATAAATAAAGCCGGCTTTAAGAAGTTTTTCAACTTCAAGCTTGATAGCAGCTGCTTTACGGGGGTGGACCAGGCGAAGTCTTTTCCGAACGGGTTTAGCATCCGAGTAGGTCTTAATTTCATGTACAACAATATCAGGGTCAATACCTGACATCTCTTCGTAGCTCCACGCGAAGATGTCACGAAATTATTGGAAATTGAATTATATGTGACAACCTTATTGGTGGAACATGAAGCTCTGATGTGGATATTTTTGACAACTCCAGGTTTAATAGATACGTCGAGGGGGATGGTGGGTGAAATGTTACTTAAGTTCCCTTTGTATAACACATCATGTGTGGATTCAGGAACCGAAGAAATAACAACAGTGGTCCCTAGAGTCGATATCCATTGGTAGCTCTCGATGGTGTGATGTTCGAGAAAGAGAATGGAAGGATGATGTCCATCATCCCAAGGGGTATCTTCCATCGGCATAATCATCTCGTCCGTGGGAAAAATAATGTGGAACGGATCAGGAGATGAATCACCGAGAGAGGGAGTAGAAGGGTCAGTCGATTGAATGGATTGGTAGGTGGATTCAACCGGACTTAAAGGCATCTGGTCACCATAGTGAAGATAATCACCGGGTTCGGGTACTCTCCATGGGTCAGAAGACACAGGATTTTTGTGGACAGAGGTGGAGATCATGTTAATCGAGGCAACCAAAAAAAATGGAATGTCGGGTGGTGGGATTGGAAATGTACCCATCAGAGTGGAATCTTTTAGTAGACCCACACCGACATTCTCGTACCCAGGGGGTGTCTTTGCAATGAAAGGTACGTTGCTGGTACATGTATCAGATTTAAAGAAGGCCAATTGGTATACTGTAACTACTTTTCCTTGATGTAGAAATCGCACAATATGGAAAAGAGTAGACACGACTTCACGCATGGAATCAATCCAGCTACGACCAAGTAAAATATTGTAATCGAGAGGTGAGTCAAAGACCTCAACCTCAATGTTGACCATTTTGTCTTCTAATGTAATAGGCAATGAAGGGAGAACGCCGTAGGGTTTAAAGCCAGAGCCATTAAAGGCTTTGAGTGTGTTGTGGGATTTAGTTAAGGAAGGAGAGCCAATGGCTTTCCAGTAGTCGATAGACATGACACATGTCAAGGCACCCTCGTCAATAACTATTCTACAAATGTTCTTGTCGGTGAGAACAACTTGTATTTGAAATGCGAGATGAGGGGGTAAACTTGGAATGTGATATTCCAAGTCAAATATTATTAAATTCGTATCCATAGGGTTGATTCCACCAATAGCTTTCAACAGTGCCTTTCGTTGTGTAGGACAACTCTGAAGGACTTCGAGGGCTGACATTGCAGACTGTGTTTGTGCTAGATCTTCTATGATACTATAGTTTTGGGTGGCACGCCCATGGGGATTGAAGGCAGAATTCCAAACCACGACTTTAGGAGGAGGGTGAAGGAATGTATCGGGGCTCGGTCATTCAAGATGAAGAGGACCGTTGGAAGGTGGAGTCAAGGGAGATTGATGAACCAACAAAGGTGGTATATCACCAACTTTCTCCTTGGAGGAAGAGTAATCTTTGGAATGAGTTGTAATTGTGATTTCATTCTTGTTTGAATCATCGTTACACATAAGTACATAGGAGTTAGTGGAGGAAGAAGGCTGATCATGGATGACCAATTGGGCCTATCATTGAGAAGGGAAGGGTTGAGACGAGATGACAGGTGTAGGAGGTTTTGGGGTCCCTTGGAGGAACTTCGTGACCTCAGCGCATCTCGGACAGTCCTTCGTGTAGTGATCATCACCACAGATAATGAAAGGATAGCGAGGCTTGTGTTTATCCTTATCATCAGTAGGTTGTGTCTTTGTCTTGTCGGACTGGGGATTATTATTTTTATCCTCCTTATTCCTACCCTTCCCTTTTTTGGATTTATTCTTACCGGTTGGAGTCGATTGAATGACGTTCACTTCTAAAGTTTTACCGGTGGGAGGGGTGGGCGTCGAAGAATTTTGAACATTAGAAGCGTGGGATTTGGGCATGGTGTGAGAGGTCTACAAAGATTGATTTTGAGCATGGAAAGTACCGATCACACCATCAATGGAGTGAGAAGCTCCTGGGGTTGTTGAGGTGGTTGTGGTAGAAGGATGAGGATGATCCCACCAAATCAGAGAAACTAGTAGGATCAAAACCATACAGACACCACCTCACACTCTAGAAGATTCCCCTTATAGAAACCTCTTTCCTCTTTTATCTTTGGAATGCCTTCGCACCCTGCCTATGTAGCAGCCTGCGGAAACCCTGCGGGCCAGCCATAGAGAAGCCTGCAAAAATGATAGATTTTTGCACTGTGTAGTATGAGCAGCCTATAGAACCTTTCAAAAAAGCAGCCTTGTAGGGGAGGAAATAAGTTGCTTTTCTAAGGAAAAAAGTCATGTTGGGAGCCTGAACACATGTCTGTGATATCATCATTAGAATGAGCAAAATAATGTGTAACAAAGTTGGTACCTCAATTTCCTGGGGTCATAACTTTTGCATACAACCTTCGTTTTAGGCATGTGATAGCCCGTTGGAAAGGTCTTCTAGAGAAATACACATTATCCTATAAAAATATAACTAGGTCTACTGTTTAACTATGGAAAGCCAAAAAAACATTGTTTAGGGCCCCAAAACGGTCCTAGAAGTACAAAAATATGTAGTGACATGAAAACTTAAAAAATAAGCTAGTTGGATTAGATGGGCAGCCACCAATATCCACGTGGAAGCTGTGTAGGGATTTAGACAACCCCGAAAGTGTAGAACCCACAATTACAAAGAATTAAAGAAGAACTTGTTGAACTAAAACCGTCAAAAGGAGCCAGTTGGAATAGGTGGGTGGCCACCAATATCCACCTGGATCAATCATGTCCCCTTAGGAAGTAATGGTCTCCATTGCATTGAGTTCCCCCATAAGATGAGGAAATTTTTGCTGAATTTGGCCATGGGTGAGCCATTTCCTTGGTGCAGGAGATTCTCTGCCTTAACAACTCGATAAACATGGATCCTTTGCTGGTGAGTGCCCTTGACCTGTGTGTCCACTATATGATTAGTGGATTCTTGTTCCATGGAGTCAGGGTTGAGATCTGTTGTTGTCAACTATTCTGCAATCTCTAAGGTGTCCAATAATGGTGGAAAATATTGTCAGAGGAGGTCCACATTGAACATTGGGTGCAAGCCAAGGAAAGGGGGAGTGTTGAGCTCAAAATAATTGTATCCCATAGCCTTGGTGATGGTGTAAGGCCCATAGAGAAGTGGATGGAGGTTCTGATGGGGCCCTATAAGGTGTTCTTTCTCCAAATGTAACCAAACCTTGTCTCCCACCTAAAACTTGTGTGGTACTTGGTGTTGATCATGGTGTTGCTTGTACTTAGCATTGACTTTCTAAAAAATCTCATGGACCTATTGGCGGATGTGTTGAATTCGCTTAATGAATCTGGTGGTTTTGTTAGACTCGGGTTGAACATGGAAATATTTTTTCTGTGTGGTTGCAAGAAGTAGTGCAACATCAATGTGACCAAAGAGTTGGAATCCTAGCCCCACCTGAAATGGGCTATCGCTGGTGGAGCTATGGAGAGACCTGTTGTAGTTGTGTTGAACATAGGGAAGACTCTCATCCCATGTACGAATATTCTTAGACTTATGCATGCACTTTTATAGCAATATTTGCCTCACCCCATGCAACTTTCTTAGAAGGCACTTTTGATTTCCCTATGCAGACTTGAAGTCCCCTTTTGCAATTCCTGGAGGTAAAAATCATAGTTTTTCCACATATACATGCCCTAGTAGTTATACAACATGTTTATATGCAAGTTGCACCATTATAACACATGTACATTGGGTTTTGTACTCAAAATTTAAAAATGGTGTTGAGTTTCCATGTCATTTCACGAGATCCATGATCCTTGACCTTCCATATACTGGAAACGTTCTGAATCGACCCTTTAGTTCCATTTGAAGGCTATAAATGGGCCATATCCAAGCTGTGGAAGAGAGAGAAGGAATTCAACTTTCAGAGAAAAGTTACTCTGGATAAATTATTCACTTCATATTGAGTTTTCATCCTTTTATCCTTTTAAGTATGAACACATTGTTCATCACCCAAGCTCTTCCCTCTTTGATGGAGAACCTCGTTGTCCCTCTTACATGATCTTGCCTTTGGTGTAGGATTGAAGTGGTGGAGGCCTAGCCAGAAGGGACTTAGTTTCTCAGTTCTGAGATGTCCTGACACAAATGTTTGTCATTTGTACACTTCTTTTGATCATATTTTAATAGAAATACTCTTTTCTCATCCAATTAATGTCTTTCAAATATTTGAATTGTTATTCCATGGGAATATTTGTTATGAATATTGATGGATTATTCTATTATATGTGCTAACTTTATATATTATCACCATATGCTTGTGTATCTTGGTTGTTGAGGACAAGTTGCAGGTATATAAATTTTAGTCGAGTGCTCAATGGTGGTCTTATTTGAACGTATGGATGAGGTAGGCTCTTTATCTTGTCTTGTTAGCATATTTGTATATATAACATACTTGAGATTAGAGTTGATTTCTGCATTCATTCCGTCTGTTGTGGTTTACCCCATGCCATAGAGTGATTTTCCTCGTAATAGAATTGGTTACCATACTAGGGAATGAATCTTGTTTTCGGGGTTTAGAGTGTTTTTATCCTTTGATTTCTCTCAATTAGCTTGAGTTTTCTTGTCGTTTGATTACTTGACAACCTATTTTCATTTTGAGTTTGAGTTTCTTGGACTTATCCTTAACCTGACATTGTTTTAATACATATACATGGTTTTTCCCTTGAAAGATGTGCACATATGTGAGATGTCATTATATAGGGCGCGTACATAAGCAATTTTTTCTTAAAAAATCGCGTACATCAATATTTTTTTCATGATTGTTGAGTTTGGTGTTTGCTAGGTAAGTTTTGATGGTTGCCAAGTCTTCTTGGGTATCTGTCATAACTGTTAAGTGCCTACAGAGTGATAGGAAACCTTTCTTTGGTTGAATTTTCATGAAATTTTTCTTTCCCATAATCATTTTCATTGGTTGTCCTTGCATATTGGGATAGGTTTTTTCTTCTTGATATCCTGCTTGGTTTGTCTCTATTTGTCTACAATAGGGCCTATATATCAAGTTGTTGTTTACTCCTTGCATTTTCATTTATTAATATTGAAAATACAAAAACCTACATGTTTCATTATTGGCATTTGATCTTTTAGGTTCTTATCATTGATCTTAATACATGAATGGAAAGATTGCATCTTATTTGAAATTGCAGAGTTGAATTGAAAATTGCATTTTGAAAAGATTATCATTTGTTGAGAATTGAAGTTATGACTTTGCATTATATTTATATTCATTTCATTTACTCGCTGAGTCATAACATCATCAGTTTCATGAACACCTATTTTGAGTAAACAAAGACACTAAAGGTAACATTGATAAATTTAAAATGGATTAGAAATGATTTTATTTTTCAGGGTGCACAAACTAGCTAAATATTTAAAGCCTTGGGATAGGATTTTGTGAGTAAACTTCTCTAACGCTATTAAACTCAACATATGTGTTTGACTGAGGGAGTGGTAAAATCCATTGTATAATTGGTTATGTTAGGAGGCTCCACTCACACCAGAGTTAAGCATGAGTTTGCATGAAGTTGGTTGCAGAGATATCCCTCCAATACCTTCTTAGCATCAGAGATATTTATGTGAATCTATTCGTATATGGGGGTCTTGCTAGTACATTTACCTCTATGAGAGGAAATGATTTCAAGATTTTGGGCCTTGTTATATTTCCCATATGGTGGATTTGACTTACAACTGTTTGCTTATGCATTAGTTATATTGTGGTGGATTTATAGTTGCTTGACATAGGTAGCCACATAGGTTGCTAGCAGGGGTTATTCTGCAGGTACCCTGAGCCATATAAGGGTCAAACAACACACAAAATTTATGAAGGATTACCTCTCTGGGGGGATATGATTGACTGTGATTTTAATCCCATGAGGGCCCTTATAACTCATTCTAATACCTTCAATATTTTGAAGGGAGTCTCAGGAAAATCTTGGGTGAGGCATACCTACTTTAGTGAGGGAGGCCCCTTTCATCCACTTTATCATGTTTGTTTGAATATTGGCCTTTTTATTTTTATTTTGGTGTGCTATTTGATTATTAGTTGGCCTTAGGATTTGTTTTTTTATCTCAAGTGTTAAGTCATCATGGAGCCAGACCCACTTCCTCGCAGGTCTCGTCGTTTGTTGAAGTTACCACCACAACTTGAGTTTTTTCCTTCTAAAAGGCATAAAGTTATCAAACATGGTACACACACCTCCACCTACCAGACTTGTGATCATACAAGTATGAGTACTGAGTCAGGTTAGAAAGATATTGGGATTCCTTCAAATCCCATACCTATCGTGGTTAATGGAACTCCCTCTACAAATTCGACCACTACAGTTGTAGTGTCAAAGGTTCCAGTCATCACTCCTATCCAACCTATGTTTGATACTCAACCGATAGTGACAAACCATTTTGTGTCTATTTTTGGTACACCTAGGTACAATAATCAGTCGATTACTTCGACCTCTATCCCTTTCTCTTATGGTATGTTAAATCTCACATCGCAATTTTCATCCTCCATTCTAGAAAGTAATATGAATCCTAGTATTGGACTTGGGGGCATGGCTCCTCTGCATATTCCACTCTTGTTTGGTGGTTCTCATATTCCCAAAAAGACTCTTATGTCTGGAATCCAACTTCCTTTTCATCCTGGGCCCAATCCTAGTCTTAATGCTCTTGGATGGAGTAATCAACCAAGAGGACAAGCTGTTGTTTATATTTATTTCTTTACACCTACCTCCTCCACACTAATTCAAACCAACACATTTGGCACGACTAATCCACCCCTATCCTCCAGATTTCCACCTGGAGGAGGTCAGTTTCATACGTTGGGAAACCTCCAACCTAGATCCACTTCGATTGGGGGAAATATTTACAACCCTCATTATAACATTCCTATTGGAATGGTGCCCAACCAACCCTTTATGAATTATTTTGGAGGGGGGTTTTACAACCCCGAACAGGGCCATGGTGCATACCAGAACCCTGGATGGGCTACAATTCCCCAACACCAATCTTTCCCGGGAGCTTGGGGACAAATGTCACAACCTTGACTCCATTTTATGTCCAAGATTAATGAATGACCCGATCCATCATGACCCGACATGGCCCCCCATCCCCACCAAGCTTCCTTCGGATATTCTAAAATTTGAAGGAAAGACCGGTGAGGATCCTGGTGATCATGTCACTAATTTTCATCTTTTGTGCTCTTCCAATTCCATTAACGACAATTTTCGAATGGTGCCCAACCAACCCTTTATGAATTATTTTTGAGGGGGCTCTTACAACCCCGAATAGGGCCATGATGCATACCAAAACCCTAGATGGGTTGTGATTCCCCAGCATCAATATTTCTTGGGAGCTTGGGGACAAATGTCACAACCCTGACTCCATTTTCTATCCAAGATTAATTTTCTAGACTTGTTAAGATTAATGAATGACCCAGTGCATCATGACCCAATATGCCCCCCCGTCCCCACCAAGCTTCCTTCAGATATTCTTAAATTCAAAGGAAATACCAATGAGGATCCTGGTGATCATGTCACTAATTTTAATCTTTGGTGCTCTTCCAATTCCATTAACGACAATTTTATTCATTTAATATTATTTCAACGCACTATCTGAGGGGTTGCAGCGAAATGGTACATAGAGCTACTAGGGGGAACACACGAGAAAGTTAATCAGATGGTTTAAGACTTCCTCAACCACTTCCAATTGTCAGTTTGTTATGATTCTAACATAGAAATTCTATCGGCCCTCCGCCAGGACAAATCCACCCATATCTCGGGTCACATCCAAGAGTGGCATAGATGGAAGAGGTTGATCAAGGCATACATTCCTCTATAATTCTTGTTGGAATGGTTTCTTAAGTCTTTACTGACTTATATTTCGAAGGATGTTTCTACATCTGGGGTAATGTCTGAGGAGTAAGTGATTTTCAAATCCCAATATTTAGATCTCATATATTCTCAATCTAGGATGTTATACAAAATTATTCCCGATGCATCAAGGTCAAACTATGACCCTAGACAAAATCCTGGGCCTCATGCCAATGGAATTATAGGCTCCACAAATGTCAAATCTATAGAATTGGTGACAATATAGTTGGAAGAATTGTCTCTAAGCTAGTCTGTAGGAGGAAAATCTTGTCTGTGTCGGCCACTCCCACTCAGTCGGTAGATGTGCATTCTGTACAGTAGTTGACCAACCCAAATGGTAACCAACAACCAGGAGGGAATAAAAATAAAGGATGTGGTAAAAATCGTAAAGGTGGGAGGAATAATAATAATAAACCCAACAACAACATTAAAAATGATAAATCAAACAATAATGTTGGTGAGGGAAAGAAAGAAAGGCGAAAGGTGAAGTTTCCTTGCAATAATTGTACTAATGATCACCTTACCAACTTGTGCCCCAAACTCGAAGAAGCTTTGAGGATATTATCTCTACCACTCACTGTGATAACTAATCCTTTTCTGCATAATTAGTACATGGCCTCGAGCTCCTCTAATTTCGTAAATGCAGTGAGTGGGAATCAAAACCCACTGACACATGAAGGTGATCGTCTATGCGTAAATATGATCAAGTCTCAGATTGATGTAGCACTCGGTCTCATGATTATAGTTCTTCATAGGATTTTCTAGGTCTAGATTCCTCCCCTCCTTTGGAAACGCCTTTGCAGATCAAAAACCAGATCCTCCACCTCATATTCTGAAAGGAGTACTCAAACGCTCTACCCACAACCCTAATTCTAGAGCTTCTCGGAATTACTCTATTGTCGAAGATCTGGGCCAAACCCCTTTCGTGATGTTGGCTTTGGAGGTACTCCATACGTTTCCTTCATAGAGGAATTCATTTTTATATAATATAGGAGCTATAAACCCATGTGGCTCTAAGGTTATCAAGTTTGGTGTCACGTATGTGAAGCCTCGCTTTCCTTACCACATGGCCTTTCAAATCCGTGTGGATTACTCAAAGTATACCATCAAATGTATTATTATTGATGAAGGTGTTGCAACGTGCATGATGTCCCTAACCTGTTGGAAATCCATTGGATCTCTAACCCTCTCTCAATATCCAACTATATTGACCGCATTTGATGGTCATTATGTCCATCCCCATGGTATTCTTTCTACGTTTCCGGTCCATTTATGTGGAAAGATAGTGGAGGTGGATGTTGAGGTGGTTGATGCGCCCCTTGACTATAAGTTATTTCTAGGGCATAAGTGGACTTATGATATGATTGCAGTCGTATTGTCTGTTTTCTGTACTTTATTTTTTCCTCACGAAGGGAAAATCGTGACAATTGATCAGTTGTCCTTTACGCATGCTAGTCCCAATGCATTTTTTGGACCTTCAATCCCTGTGATCGACAATTCTCAACCAATAAATGAGGATATTGGTGTCAGATTGTATTCCTCCCTTATGGGTACCTTTGATTTTGTGGCACCAGTTCATCATATATATGCCATGTCTAGTAGGTGTTGTTTGTCAATGAGGTTTGTTCCTTTTTTCACTTCATATTTTAACGATCCTTGGACCCTACCTTCCTCAACTATGTATTTTGAAGGTCAGTCACATATTGGAATGACAATTCCACTCTCGGCAATAAAGATAGCGTATCAGGATGTTCTTGACTCTATTGCTGACCCAAATCTTGTCTCCTCGCAAATGAACGAGGATGATCCTATTCTCTAGACCATATGGGCCACTTCATCATATTTCTCACATGATTTCATTGATTATACTTTACCTTCAAATGAAGCGATCTTAGAGGCCATGAATGGTTCTGATAGAGCATGGAATGATATGAATCATCACTCTTGCTTCCTCCCAAATCTTGTTAGAATTGAACAAGATGATTTTAGATCTACCTTGAGTGCGATAGTCGGTCACATCGTAGTTCCACTAGATACACATGACATTAATTCCAAAGGAAACATGGTGAGTATACCTCATATCATCATGATCGACATCTCTCACATCCCTGGTAAAATTGAATATGTATATAACGGTGGAAATTGTTCGTCTGAAGAATTTAGATCTATACCAAGATCTTCAAAGAATTCCTTGATGCATTCACTTGGTCATATGAAGAGATGCTAGGAATCAACCCTCACATTGTTGAACATGATATTGAAACTTACTCGGATGCTAAACCTGTTCAACAACTACTTAGAGCTATTAATCCTAGCAAGGCCCCTGCTATTAAGGCAGATGTGGAAAAACTACTTAATGTTGATTTTATCTACCTGGTTCCCTTGACTGAATGGGTATCCAATATCGTTCCCATGAATAAGAAGCAAGGAACCATCCATGTGTGTATGGATCTTTGAGACTTGAATAAGGCTTGTCCTAGAGACAAATTCTTGACATCTTTCATAGATTAGATTCTCTATGAATGTGCGGGAAGCAAGGTTTTTTCTTTTATGGATGGATTTTCAAGATATAATCAAATTTAGATTAAACCCAAGGATCAACATAATATGAAATTTGTTTGTCCTTGGGGTACTTTCTCATACCGAAAAATTATGTTTGGCCTTAAAAACGTCGAAGAAACCTTCCAACGAGCCATGACCTTCGCTTTTCATGATCTCAAGCATATAGTCTAAGCTTACCTCGATGACCTCACTGCTCACTCTTGTAAGAGAGTGGATCACTCTAACCACCTTTGACTATTTTTTGATAGATGTTGGTATTATCACATTCGTTTAAACCCTCGCAAGTGCATCTTCTACATTAGGTCTGGTCATCTTTTAGGATTCTTAGTTTTTGAGACTGGGATCATGGTGGATCCTTTGAATTTTGAGGCAATACTTTGACTGCCTCCCCCACACAACATTCATCAGCTTCAAGGTTTACAGGGGAAATCTAACTTCTTACATCGGTTTATAGTAAACTATGACAATATTAGTAAGGGTTTCATGCATCTCTTGAAGAAGGACACTCCATTTATATGGGATGAGCGAGTTCGAGAATCCTTTGATGCTCTTAAGAAATCCTTGGTATCGATGACTCTACTGAAGCCCGTGGACTACAGTAGAGATTACTTTATTTATATCACAGTGTACGAAGGGAAAATTGGTATGGTTTTAGGTTAGGAGGATGATGAGCTCCATGAGCACGTCGTTTACTATCTTAGTCAAAACTTAGTCGACCCTGAACTCAAGTACTCTCATGTTGAGAAGCTATCCTTGGCTCCCGTACACGCGATTCAAAGATTACAACACTATATATTTCTTTTCAAAACTACCATAGTTGTTGATTTCAACCCATTTCAATACGCCCTTACTAGGCGCAACATAGGGGGGAAATATTATAAATGGATTGTCATCTTACAAGAGTTTGATCTCGATTTTTCTTCAGTATAATCCAAGAAATAGCTAGTTTTTTCCGAGTTAATATCAGAATTCCCTCGATTAGATGAGGACGTAATTCATGTCGATTCATTTGCGGATGAACACATTCTCCTTATCTCATCATCAACCCCCTGGTATGGAGACATTTTGATCTATCTTCAAACCTTGAAGTTCTCTCAACATATTTCAAAAGATGATCGACATCGTATACAATATCAAGCTAAAAACTACCTTATCATAGGCGACACTTTGCATCACCAAGGCATAGATAATATCTTGCGTCATTGCTTGACTCACAAAGAGGCTGAGTCTGTTCTTAATGACTATCATAGTGGGGCTTGTGGTAGTCATCTATCTGGGCTTGTGACAACCTAGAAAGTATTACGAGATGGTTATTTTTAAATATTATGTCGAAGTGGTCAAGAAGTGTCACCCTTTCCAGGTGTTCACTTGGAAGATGCACTCACATCTAACCCCTCTTCATCTGGTCATCACCGTTGGTCCCTTCACCAAGTGGGGGGTGGGTTTCGTGGATTTCAGCCCAACTTTGTCTAGGGGGAATCAACATATTATAGTGGTCGTAGAATACTTTACTAAGTGGGAAGAGGGCATGCCTACAATTAAATCCAATGGTAAGACTACAACATTTTTCATGGTCAATCAAATTATAGCTTGGTTCAGAATCCTCAGTGAGATTCTCACTGATCATGGAAGTCACTTTCATAATGAAATGATGTAAGAGTTATCATCAAAACTGGGGTTTAAGAATGGTCATTCTTCCCCTTACTATCCCTAGGAAAATGGAAAAGTAGAGGTCATGAACAAGTCTCTCAAGACCATTTTTCAAAAAATTGTCAGCTAGAGAAAATATGACTGCATCTCATGCTTTACCCTGCGCTCTAGGCATACCTAACCTTGGTTAATACTTCCACCGATTTTTCTCCTTTTAAGTTAGTACACAGTGTGGAGTCTATCCTCCCTATTGAATGTGAAATCCCTTCTCTTAGATCGACAATTAATCTCCTACTTGACACTTCTGATCTCGAAGAACACCTCACACACCTAGAGAGCCTAGATGAGCAGCGTTGAGATGCATCTATGCATATAAAAGCGAATAAATGACGTGTCAGGGTCTAGTATGATAAGTCTCTCTTTCCTCGGCAGTATGCTAGGGGTGACTTGGTCCTCTTGTATGACCAATCCAAGGAACCACTCGGGGTAGGGAAGTTCATCCCCATGTGGCACAATCCTTATATCGTGTGATGTGTCTTAGAAAAAGGAGCCTATGAATTAGAATATTATGAAGGGAATATGCTAGATGAGCTCAGAAATGGGATCTACTCGAAAATATATTACGCTTGATCCCAAATATTGCGTGTAGCTCTCTGTATACTAGTGTATTTTAGTGTATATATATTTTCCTTTGTGTCATCGTCTTGCTTATCTAGTTTTCCCTTGGTTCGCAGATGTCAACGGAGTCTTCAGTTTACTTAGGATTCATAGATGGTGCTAGTCATCATACAAAGAACTTGGCTTCCATCGCTTGGGTTGTTTAGTCACCCAAGGATCAACTGGTGTCTTCAGGTGGCATTTTTCTATGGCCATCAACGAATAATGTGGCTGAATATAGCGTCGTTATAGATATTTTACGTGATGCCAATTTACATGGTATTCGTTATTTAGAAATTTTCTTGGATTCCCAGTTAGTATTATGTCAGTTGAATGACAGTTACCATGTGCGAAATGATACTCTACTCCGATGATTCCTATGGGTAGGACTTTTGGAAGGAATTTTTTATTTAATTACTTATAATCACATACCTAGAAGTTATAATTATGTATTTGATGCATAGGATAATGATGTTTTAGATTAGAATTTGTCACATAACTAAAGTAAATAAAACACATTCACCAATGTACACATTGTAATATAAGTAAAGCCGAAGACCAATGTTTTTTATATTTCATTTATCCAAAAATATGGTGTTATAGTACAAAATTGGGGCTCACACCCTCAAAATACATATACAATCAATTGATAACATGATAACATACGATGGTGTTTGCGAGACGTCGGAAGAGTTGCACCCACATATGGGGCACACCCACCACCTTTTGTTGCATAGCCTTCGATAGATCCTCTACTTGAACCATATGAATCTTGTGCATCAAACGAGACAGGTTCCCCTGCACATTTTGAAGCACTCTATCCGCATATCCCCCCGCTGGCTCATCTCCTCAGTTCCTCCAATGATGTCATGCAAATCTATTTGGTCGTCGCGAACCCACATCTGCACAACAAATTAATTGTTAATATTAGACACCATCCAAAAATATTTTCATTTTTTATTCTCTTTGAAAAACACACAAAAAAATGAAATATATTAGAAAATTTTCATACCTATATCACCATAGGCGTAACCTGGTGGAAATGTCATGTTTGGATCTCCTCTGTATATGATCCCTACATAAGGGTAGTCATTTAGGGATATCACCTGCCAAAGCCACTAGAAGAATAATTCATCGTTGTAAGGGGTTGACACCCTACCACATCCCAACCACCTCTTCACCTTGTTCCACTATGACATGGTTGAATCACTTGGTATATGTGGAGAAATATCGACTCTAGGGCTCAATCCTAGAACCCGCTCGAATAAAAAACTACAGAAGATAGATGTGAACCCAAAATTCCTCTTCTTACCATGTTTGCAATCTGCCAGATGACTCTTCATGTTAGCCAATAGTGAGGTGCACCAATCATACACTATGGTTTGTAAGCACTCCATGGAGTAGAACATCATTGGCCTTGATTTATAGTGCAGCGAGGATGAACCCACGATCTGTGTAAGCATGAGAATGACTATCTTTAAAATCAAGTTGTTGATCATCCTAATGGGGAGTTGGTTCCCTACCTTTTCTCTGCCTGCAATAGAGTGATTGGTGATGTAATCCTCTATGTTCATGCCACTCCAAACTCCCATATCTTTTAGGTTCACCACCTCACCCCAACATGAAAATCCTATAATAAAGTAGATATCCTCAACTTCAATTCTCAATGGTTTCCCATCGAGGTTGAAGGCCTCCGTATACAGATCACAAAAGTTCACCAGCATTTGGAGCAGCCTCACTTGAGCCCTCATCCCTTTGAGAGCCCAAAATTTATAAATCTCGTATATTTTTAATGATAATTGGGCCCCTGGATCTCTTTCATTGTAGCATCAACTTCCTCATGCTCTCTTTCCCTACATTCAAGTACCATCCTGCAAGAAGAATTCCATTTTTAAGTCAAATTTCTTTAAAAAAAACAATTTGTAGACTTGTATGCAGACTGTTGTGGTAATAGTCATGTATAGGGCTGCATATATACTGGTTGTCTTTGTCTTTCCTAGGTACATGCCTCTGTATACGTGATCCGATGATCTACAACTTGCGTAAACCCTAATTCCTAAATTGTGCCTTAAAAAACTCAAAAAAGGAGGCCTAATTTAATATTCCAATCCACTATAAATCAAGAGGAGGGATAGAGTAATTTATTGGTCCAAATGGTTGTCAATTGTGTCACTCGTAGATCCCACAATTGATACTCAAAGGTCATGGAAAATTTGGTCCAAAACGCACTATTTGGGAAAAAATGTGAAATGGTATGGTAAAATTGGTTATTTTTACTATTTATAAAAATCTTTTACCCCCTTTACATAGTTTTTGCTAATATTTTGACCTAGTGGACTAATAGTGCAGTGGAAGGAGTTCGTTTTGGTGGTTTTATCTAGGGATTCTTGTGGTTTCTAGTGTCATGTCGCCCGCTCATGACTTTGGCAGGTATTTTATTTTACCAAGCATATAGGATAGTTCGTCACTCCATTTTGCACACTTGCATTATCCTCTAACTGCGATTCATATGGCTTAGGTACAAACCCATTTTTAGTGACACGGAACCTCCTTACTGCTACTAGAAGTGTCGTTAGTGAATGGTAGAGGCTTACCAAACATGGGTGCCCTAGTTAGAACCTTTGTGCCATCTGGTGCCCATGCATAGATTATTCCATAAAGACCGAGAGTCCCTTATATTTCCAATATGAATTTGTGTTTGAGTCTCATATTCTTACTCATAAGCATGCTGACCTTTTCCTATGGGACCGCCAATGAGTCTTGTTTAAGATCTTTTTTGAATCTCTCAAAAAGAAAAAATATTTCTAAATGAACTTGTCTCTTTCATGCTCATAAATTGGATTTGAAAGGACGTCTATTTGGTGTAAGTTTAACCTTTTTTCGGACCATGTAGACTAATTTTGAAAAAGGAATACTCTAGTCACTAGTGGCTAGAAGAGTTCTCCTGGGTATTATTTTATACTTTTTTGGGCCTAGGGGACTAAAATCACAAAAAAGGACATTCTTTGGAGTTAAGTTGTAATTTCATCTCATTCTCTTGATTGCAGTATTGAGCCTATTGTTGGTTCTCGCTTTCACTTTATAAGCCTATCACCTCATCAGTTTGCATCATCAGCCAAGTAGAGCCTTGTTTATATCCTTTGCAATGTAACACCATGTACCCCACGAGGAAACATTCCCCCAAGTGTCCATGTCCTGCATGCATCTCCTTGCATTGAGAATAGGTATGTTCCATTGTTTGAACTAGTTTCTTACTCACGACACTCATTTACTCCTCTGTATCATACCATTCATTTTTCTATGAAAAAACAAAAAAACACAGGCAGGAAAATTATATTATCTCATGTTGGAAACAATCATGTCAGCTTTGAACATACCACAAACTTTTGAGTCCACTTGTCATCAAAATTTTGGATTTAACATGACCTTAGGAAGCTGAGCTCATTACTTATAGTTTACTCCTCTGATTGGTTACTCTTCCAGTCCCTATGGAGAGTTTTGATTGATTCCTCCTACATCACAAAGTTTCATCATTGAGTCTATGCTGCCAGAGTCCTCCATATGTCTCTTGCTCTTGTTCAAAGGATGCCTATAAGCCTGTGTCAACCATTTCTAAGAACTATTAACTTTGCATGTCGACCATACCCTCAGCGTGTCTGAGAATTACATGAAGTTGTAGTCCTACCATGCACCCTAGTCCTACTTTCATTATGGATAGGTAACCTTGAACCCAAAAATCAACATCTCCTCATTGGTCGTTGACTCGAGGGCGTCCTTTGTGTTTGATGACAAGTAATATATTCACACATTGGGATTAATGCAATGTCTTGGATTCCATTAGCCTTATTGGTGGTTTTTTTTAATTTTTTGACAATTTTCTTTATTGGTTGCTATTCAAAGGGTCTTTTTCGTGCACTTCTTGCATCTAGTGCATACGAAAGACACACATGGTCATTGGTTCATGAATAGTTTCTTCATCCAAGTTCCTCTAAATCATCAAGCTATTGATTTATACCTCGTGCTAACTAATGAGAGATGCCTTAATTCTCTCCTTTCAACGCGTCTCCTTCCATCCACTTTAGCTCATCTATTATGGAAATGAGGCCTAGATTCCTATGAGTACCTAGAGGATTGTAGTCATTAGTGGTAGGTTCTCTCTCCATCGATAGTTGGGAATACATCAATGTCTCCTAATCAATGGATTCTTCAACTGTTCTACCTCAACACCTTTATTCACACTTGTAAGAATGTACTTGGTGCCTTGATACCTACTTTCATTATCGATAGGTTGTCTCACGTTTGTTAATGGTATACCTTAATGAACAGTAATCAAATGAAATCTCATTGTGTTCGGCCTAAACTCCTTTATTCACATGATGTAGACTTGCACCTTTTTCAGATCGTGTAGAAGACTTGAAGACATCAGTTCATAGTCACATCTTTCCTAAGTTGTTGCTATCATTCATTAGACCAATATCTATATGACTTCGGTGATCATGGGAGGTGATATTGTACTCCATTGTATACAAATATATTGAGATTGATGTTGAGATTGGTTTTCACTGGGAATTTTTCATGACTATGACATCCTATGACATGTATATACTTTTGTACTGCCTATTCATGGGCATGAATAGTTGTTTGGTATATTTCCACATGGATCTGCAGTGTAATTCAAATTGGCATCCATGTGCACAAAGTCATTATGGATTGTAATATTCTTTTCAGCAATTAGTTCATCCAGTTTGGTCTCCATTACTCCACTTATAGGAATTATAATGTATTTCGACCATCACAGATTCTCCTTTGACCTCACAAATTAGGGGACATTTGTTATAGCAATATTTGCCTCACCCCATGCAACTTTCTCAAAAGACCTTTTCCATTTCCCTATGCAGATTTGAAGTCCCCTTTTGCAATTACCATAGCTAAAAATCATATTTTTCCACATATACGCACCTTAGCAGTTATACATCATGCGTATATGCAAGTTGCACCATTACATCCTGTGTACATCAGGTTTCATGACCAAAATTAAAAAATGGTGTCGGGTTTCAATGTCACATCACGAGATCCATGATCCTTGGCATTCCATTTACTGGAAACATTCTGACTCGGCCCTTCAGTTCCATTTGAAGGCTATAAATGGGCCATATCCAAGTTGTGGAAGAGGGAGAAAAAATTCAACTTTGAGAGAAAAGTTACTTTAGAGAAATTATTCACTTCATATTGAGTTTGCATTCCTTTATACTTTTAATCATGAACACATTGTTTGGCCCCCAAAGGGAATGGCCAACCATTTGAAGAGACCTTCTTTATATTTGAAAGTTGTCTTCCATACATCAGTTAGTTCGATGGGAACCTAGTGGTAGCCCGAATTTAGGTCAATCTTGTTGAAGAAATTGTCCCCCTTAAGTTGGTCAAGAAGGTCATCAATTCAGGGAATTGGGTATCGATTCCTCACTGTGGTTTTGTTTAATCTCTGTAATCATTGCAGAGCCACCAAGTCCCATATTTCTTCTGCACCAATACAATTGGGCTTTTGCAAGGGGAGGATATGGGTTTGATGTGCCCATTTCTAAGAAAATCTTGGATTTGACGCTTGATTTCGTCATTTTCCATCAGTGAGCGACAATAAACTGGTCCATTAGGTAGAGGCGCACCAAGGGTTAGATCAATTGGATGATTGACTTGGTAGTGCATCCGTACCCTAGTGGGTGAGGAGAATATTTCTCTACACTCTTCCATGATTCCGTCCACTTTCTTCGGTTGCAAAGAGATTCTCTATGTAGAGGTCACAGATGTGGTGGTGACCTTATTCTTACTATGAGAATGGATCACAAAGAAGATGAACTTCCATATATGTGAAATGACCTTACTGCATTGCTTAGTAGAGATTAAAGAAATAATGGTAGGCGGTGCTACCTCTGGTATCTTGTACAATTTTCTACCCAAAGTAATAATAACATTGCGAAGTCTAGATTCATACACAACATGTTACTTCCACAAATATGGTTTTCCTAAAAGAACATCACAAAATGGAATGGGATAACTATCACACAATACCTCATATTTGAAGGGATTGATGTCATAGGGCAAACGAAACTATTGGATGATGAAGATATATCTTCCTTAGAAAATCCATCCGATGGTGTAGGGATATGGGTGTGGTGTCATCGACAAGTCCAACTTCTTGATGACCTCTACTAAGATCATTTTATTTTGACTGAAACTATCGAAAATGAAATGAAGTGGAACCCCCTTTACCCACATCTGTGAATGAAAGAGGTGTTCCCCTTCCTCTAGTTCTTCTGGTTTTCTCAACTGGAATTTGGTGGTACCGACATTGGCATTGTGTTCAGAATCTATAATCCACTTCCCTCCTTCTGGATTTGATTCAGAGTCAGAATCTTCTTCTAACTCAGAATCTTTCATCTCAACCATCAGTGACTGCCTGGAGCGACATTCTTCAGTCTTGTGATAAGGGATTTTATGGTATTCACACCACTTCCCCGTGTCCTTCTTCAACTTCTCATTACCCTTCTTGTGTTGCAACTCGAAATGGTTGTCCTGAGAGTGGCCATGTTTCCTCTATCCCTTTTTTTATGGGTTGGGGAGGCCTTTTCCTTGCTTCATCTATGATGAGTTTGCAGATCCAAACTCTCACCTCTTTTGCTTAAATTTATTCTCGATCTTGACAACATATCTATAAGACATACCCAATGATGTGATGTCTAGAAACTCCATTTCTATTTGAATGTATCTATGTAAAAAACCATGGTATTTGAGCACCAAGTTTCATTCAGAGTCTTTGATACCCAATTTGGTGCGTAGGGTATGGAAAATATTGGTGAAATCTGGTACTATCTGGTCCCTTTCTTGATGTAGGGTGGGCCATCTTGTGTACTAGTGCTCATAGATTCTAGCAGGGTAGTATTATTCTTTAATGGCATCCCTAAAGGAATCATATGTGGGGGCAACCACAAATATTACAGACTCCCCTATGGCCCTTTTCTCAGAGTAAGTACCCCACCAATCCTTAACATGGGGGATGACCTTAAGGACTGCAAAAGTAATATTCTCCCTGTCGGAAAAATTATGGACCGAAAAATACCCTTCGAGCAAATTCATCCATTTATCTACAACATCTGCATATATCATTCCTCCAAATAATGGAATACAAAAAATTACTTGTACCTTGAAAGGGGTTGCATGGCTGCTTAATGAATATGTGTCTTGTGTGGGTAGCCACTGAAGGATCTGTGCAAAGTTGTCCATCATTTTTTTCCTTTGTTGTGCAAGGGATTCCTCAAGCAACATTTTAAAAGGATCTCCTACTCCATCATCTTTATTTTCGTCCCCCATGGGTTGTTGTTGGTCTCGACGCGAATGATATTGCAAAGGATCAACTGGTTCGAGTCCCAACTTATTTTACCCAGATATTGTCGGGCACATGCACGAAGAAAAATAAATGAAGAGAAGACCACTCTGATACCACTGATTTGGATTTATGAGAGAAATGAAATGAATAATAGACTGAATACAATAACAGAGAGATACAAAGAACAAAAGTAGATATCCAGTGAACAATAACTTCTATTGAATAAATAAAATAGGCTAAAACTATAAAACTGCAAAACTTAAAACAACTTGCTTTAATGGTGGTAGCTATCTCTGAGAAGATTTGTGGATGCTACACACACCCGTCTGAGAAGAATGATTCCAATGAGGCTCCAAAGGCCTTTTTAACATTACTCGTGAATTAAAAAAAACCTAGACATCCAAAAACCTAACCCTAGGAGATGAAAAGCCAAAAGTTATGTGGGCCCCGATGGGTAATTTGGTACCTCAACTTCCTGGGGTCATAACGTTTTCATATGAACTCTTTTTTAGGCGTGTGATAGCCCGTTGGAAATGTCTTTTTGAGAAATACACATTATTCCATCAAACTTTGACTTTGTCTATAGTTTAACTGTAGAAAGCCAAAAAAACATTGTTTAGGGCCCCAAAACGGCCCTAGAAGTACATAAAGATGTACCGACATAAAAAATTCCAAAATAAGCCAATTGGATTAAGTGGGCGGCCACCAATATCCACTTGACAGCTGTGTAGGTCTTTAAACAACCCTGAAAGTGTAGAACCCACAATTACAAATAATTATAGAAGAATGTGTTGAAATAAAACTATCAAAAGGAGGCAGTTGGAATAGGTGGGTGGCCACCAATATCCACCTGGATCAATAAATAATCGAACAAATAAAATTTTTCATTCTTTGGGAAATTTGTTTTGGTACACATTTGGAAAAGAGCTAGTTTTTCATGTTCATTTTGGATTTCAGAAACATTTGCTTGGTAGTTTGGCATCATCTTGATCCCTAAAATTGAAACGTTTCATAGAATTTGAGTACTTGCTTGTGTTAAGAAGAATATAATTCTTCTCCTTCCCATACACATAATTCATCAAAAATAAAGAATTCCATCTCATTCTTTTTCATTCTATTGGAGTCGAGTCTCACACATCATCAATTTCATCTCCATGAACCTTTTGAGTAAAAAACCATTAAAATCAACCACGCATTAATAAAATCCACTATAAATTTTTGGGTTTTAGCACACCAGCCATAGCATAGGATTAGGGTCTTTGGACTAGGTGAAGTGAGTAAATCATCCAATACTACTAAATAGACTATAGAACACTAAAGAGTGAACAAATCCAATTTTTGTATAAGCATAGAAGGGAACCCCCTCTAACACAGGGGATAAACACGAGGTCACGTGCGAAATATCAGTGCATGTTACCCCTCCAAATCTTGACCAATAGTAGTGGAAAGAGAATATATTAGGGGTTTTTATTAAAGTGTCATCAGTTTCATTTAGTCTTAGTGTTTCGTGAATCTTGAATCCGTTTAGGGTCCCCAAGAGTCTTACTGGTCCACTTATTTTCAATTATCTTGAAGAGCTTCAGACTTTGATATCCTTCCCATATGTTCGGTCTTGACTATGGAATTTAGGTTCCTGAAGACTAACTGTGAGTTGGTATCCTTAGTGGCCTTTCCTAGGTATCTATAGAGGTGACTGTGGGGGGATTCCCATGGTACCTGGGGTAGACATCATATCACACTTTTAGTACCCTTGGAGAGTGATACCACAAAAGCAAGGGTTTCTTGCATCAATAAGGGTTGTTATGTGGAGGTTGGGGTAATTTATTCTCATTTCTTCATTGGCGGCTTGACATCTTGTCTTCGGAAGAACCTTGAATATATTGTTGTTTGGTTGATTTCTTTTAGTTTTCTTAAGAGAGTGTTTCTTTTATTTATGTAGTTGGCCTTAGGATTGTTAAATTTTTCTGGTTCAAAGATCTCACAGTATAGAAGGTATGGATCCTGAAGATCGGGAACCTCAACACAATGTTTCTTATGAAGGAATGATAGAATATCAAACTTCTAAGATCGAGAGTGTATCTCCTGGAAGTGGACAACACGTAGAAGAACCGGTGACAACCTTCATAGAAATCCTTGTATTTTATGTGAATCCTATTTTTACTCACCCACTCAACCTACCACTCATTTATCCACCATCCATGAGATATATTGATGCATATTATTCTTACCATTTACCAGTTACTACACAATCTTTTGGCATGAACCCGTCAATTTTTGGTTTTTCATAAGGACTTGGGAATTTATCTTTATCCACAACTCCTGCAGTTGATACTACTAGTGCTTCTTCTTTATTGGGAACATTGGTGACCCAGGTAACCCCCACTCAACCACTTGGAATACATATCCCTTCGTGCATGTTTCAGGTAATATTTCTACTTCACTATTTCCACACATGCACACACCAAGTTCTTTACTTGGTCATCCCATCAGTCAGATGTCTGAAAGTCAAGTAATTCAAACAACCACGGTTACAAGATACTCATCCTCCATATCAAACATTACAGATGAGTACACCCTATATTGGAGGTCAATCTTCAATGGAAGGCTAACCTTTAGCTGGGGGGGAACATTCAACTAGAGGGAAACTTTTTATTGGGGGGAAACCTATGTGGTTGCAACATCAACAAGCTTGGGGGGTAGATGATCCTACAATTCCATTTACCCCTAGTACCACTGGAATGTATCCTAGACAACCATATATAGGAGTTGATAATCCTTTGTGGGGTCAACCTAATACAATGGGTATTCTTCAACAAGGAACTTTTCCCTTTCAATCCATAAAACCAATGATTCCAACACAACAATCCATTCAAACACAGTGTATGGTAGGTCCATCAGGCCAACCACAATACATGGAGGGACCATCAAATCAATATCAATATGTAGGATGTACATCTATTTAATCACAATACATGGGTGGACAACTAGGAAAACCACTATATATGGGTGGAAAATCAGGACAATCACCTTACATGGGTGGAAAACCCAGGCAGTCACCGTACATAGGGGAACCTTTAGGTCAACCACCATACATGGGAGGACCATCTAGTTTTTCCATCTTTCCACAACATGGATATGGTCCTACTGGTGTTCCCATGCCACATGATTACCACCAATATCCACACTATAATCGACAACTTCCACTTTTGGATATATTATATCTTCCATATCTGTCGGAGGGGCCCTGGATTGTTGACTATGTAACCTTGTAACCCCCTATATCTCCCACTTGTTGTTTTCTTTGCATACAGGGGGTCATAGGGTTACATAGTCAACAATCCAAGGCAACAATGCCCGTGGATCCTATACACCAAGATAAATTCTCAGTGCTCACATATTTTGTTAATGAATCTGCAACATTCTTCAAAGTGTCCATCTTAATCAACAATACTTTATTTTCTTCAACCATGTCTCTCACAAAATGATATTGAAAAAAAATATGCTTTGTCTTTGAATGAGAAGTTGGGTTCTTTGCCATAAACATTTCACTCTGACTGTCAAAATCTATCCTTACAGCTTGTTGAACGAACCCAATGCCCGAACACAATATTTGTAACCATACTGCTTCCTTACTTGCATGAGAAATTGCCATGTATTCAACTTTTGTAGTTGAAAGTGCCTCTACAACTTGTATTTTTCTCGTCCAACTTATTGCTCCTCCAAACAGGTTAAACACATACCCACTAGTAGATCTCCTAAGATCCATATATCCATCCCAGTCTACATCCACAAAGACATGTATATCCAACAATCCATAGCTAATAGTGCCACGCAAATACCTGAAAACCCTTTTTACTGTTGTCCAATTCTCCTTCCCTAGTTTTGACATGTACCTGCTCAAAACTACCACTGCATGTGCAATGTTCGGTCTAGTACATACCATTTCATACATAAAACTTCCAACTGCACTCGCATAAGGAACACAAGACATGTCATCCTCCTCTTCCCATGTCTTGGGACATTGATCCACGGATAAGTTTACACTAACAAGAATAGGAACCTTGACCAGTTTACATTCCTGCATATTAAACTTCTGCAATATTGTCTTGACATATTTTCTCTAATTTAACTAGACTTTCCTCTTTTCCGATCTCTTTTAATTTCCATGCCCAAAATGAAATTTGAAGCATCGAGATCCTTCATGTCAAATTTAGAGGACAACTGAGTTTTCTTGTTGTTTCCTATCAACAACATGTCATCCACATACAGAACCAAATAAATCAATCACAAATTAATTTAAAATACACACAATGATCCTCTTTGCTTCTTGTGAAACCAAGTCCCAACATATAAGTATCAAATTTTTGATACCACATCCCTGGTGATTGTGATCCAGGTGGATATCGGTGGCCACCCACCTTTTTCGAATGGCTCAAAATAGTTTTCTGGCAAATTTGACAATTTACTATTTTTAGCAGTTTTTAGCTTCGAGGGCCATTTTGAGGGCCTAAATGAAGGTTTTTCGATATCAAGGTTCTCAATGACAACCAAAAGAATTATTGAGCCCCCAAAATTAATCTCCTCGACGATACCTTTCCAACGAGCTATCATACACCTAAAACGGAGATCGTATGCAAAAGTTACGACCCCGGGAAGTTGATGTACTAACTTACCCAAATGGGGCCAACATGACTTTTGACGCTTCATCTCCTAGGGTTAGGTTTTTGGATGTCTATGGTTTTTGGCATTCCTTTTTATTGTAAAAAGGCCTTCGGAGCCTCATTGTAATCATCTTCTTGTGAATGCGAGTAGTCGTCACATCTCTTCTCAGAGATAAGCTACCACCATTCTATCGAGTCTTTCACTCTGTATTTTACAGTCTCTGTACATTTATTTCATTAATAGAAATCGTGTATTATTGTATATATGTGTTTATGGTTTCATCTCTGATATATTTCTATTATATTATTGAATATCTGTGATATCTTTTTGCATTTCTCTATTATATCTCCAATCTCATTTCATGCCGAAAATAATTTGGATCAATGGTATCAGAGCAGGTTGTTCTTGGTCATTTTTTTCAGTGCATGTCCCCGACGAGGTCTGAGTATAGAAAGTTGGGTCTCGAGCTTGTTTCTCTTGAGGACAATCGCTCTCGCACACCCAAGAAACCCTCAATGGCAGAAGAAAAGAAAAATGACAAAGCAGACAATCCTATCAGTCTGTTGCTTGAGCAATCTCTCACGTGACAGAGGGACGAAATGATGGAGAATTTTTCCCACATCCTTCAATGCCTGCCGATAGCAACAGGTGCATCTTCATTAAGAGACCACTTTGGAGGTACCTCGCCTTTCAAGGTACAATTTAATTTTTATATTCCTATATTTGAAGGACAGATAGATGCAGAAACCCTAGACAAATGGTTAAATCTGCTAGAAGGTTATTTCTCTGTTCACAAATTTTCCGACAAAGAAAAGATCACCTTCGCACTCCTTAAAACTCTCCCCCATGTCAAACATTGGTGGGAAACTTATTGGGAGCAGAGTTCCATAGAGGAGTCTGAAATAT
>SNQJ01S0078410.1:36199-54488 GCA_010110895.2 Picea sitchensis
AAGGGGGGTCCGGAATCCAACGCGCGTCGTTGATCTGGGCGCGCGAATCTGGACCGCTCGGACTTGCTCGTTGCTTACCATGGGCGCATTATCGCCCAAAACTTAGGACAAATGGGTTTTTAACCCCTTCTTTTGCTATCTAATCCCTTCTACAGGAAATATCGCTAACATGTTGCATCTCTAATATATTTCTGTTATATTATTGAATATCTGCGATATCTTTATGCATTTCTTTATTATATCTCTAATCTCATTTCGTGCCAAAAATAATCCGGATCGGATTGTTTTAAACCATACAGGGACTTTTTTAGCTTGCATACCAACTCCTTCTTTCCCTTCACAACAAATCCTTTTGGCTGCTTCATATAGATTTATTCTTCCAGATTCCCATGTAGGAATTTTGTCTTCACATCCATCTATTCTACTTAAAAATCAAATGCAACAACAACATATAACATAAATCTTGTAGAGGTTAACTTGGAAACAAGAAAAACAATCTCACCAAAATCAATTCCCTCAACCTGGGAATAACCCTTTGCTACTAACCGAGCTTTGTATTTCTCCACTTTTCCTTCTGCATTCAGCTTCTTTTTAAATACACATTTGTTTCCAATGGTATTTCTTCAAGTTGACAACTCCACTAGATCCCAAGCCTCATTCTTATCCAAGGCTACCATTTCTTCGTCCATGGCCTTTTCCCAGATATTACCATCCTCTGAATCCACTGCCTCCCTGACAGTTCGAGGATCATCATCACTAATAGTAAAAGAAAAAATTGAATGGAAATCATATGGAGTATTCCTTTCTGGTAGACTTCTTTC
This sequence comes from Picea sitchensis, assembly GCA_010110895.2. Taxonomy (NCBI): domain Eukaryota; kingdom Viridiplantae; phylum Streptophyta; class Pinopsida; order Pinales; family Pinaceae; genus Picea; species Picea sitchensis. Next base: position 37,021 of record SNQJ01S0078410.1, read on the forward strand.
TCGAACCGATCTCCTCAACACTGGAGTATGGGGATCTTCTTCTTCTGATTCATGTTCTTCTATAGAGGTCGATTCATCATCCTTTAAATCAAAATCTATTTTCTCTAGTTCTTCCTTAATTGGTAGGACTTCATGTTTAACAACATCCTTCATTTCTTTAAATACCAGATCTCGACTATACACTACCTTAGTTTCTGGGTTCCAAATATTATAACCTTTGAGACCATATTTATATCCAATAAAGATACACTTTTCAACCTTCTTATCTAGCTTACTCCTATTTTCCTTTGGAACATGAACATATGTATCACAATCAAATACCTTAATATGTGTGAGAGAAGGTTTCTTACCAGTCCATACCTCTTGCAGAGTCTTGTCATCCAGCGTTGATGAGAGTGATCTGTTGACTAGGTAAGATGCAATACCCACTGCCTCTGTTGTTGGGAAAAATACCCTACGGACTAGCAAACTAGGGTCAGACTGGCATGCAGATTTTAGCCGTAAAGAAATTACTTTTAACCTACCTCCCAAAACTTAAACCCCTCTTTCACAATACATGCATGGAAATAAACTACTAACCTTGTTACTGATGTTTGATGTAGATCCTCCATTGCACTTTGCCCGCTTGCTTGCGCTCCTCCTTCCAAAGATAACCTGCAATCAAGACAAACAACTATGCATGCATGCTACTTTTCTACTTGAGGGTTAGAAATTAAGCATAAATTAAACAAATCGTAGATAACTCATGCATTGGGACAGGAAAAGTATTCTTTTATTATTTGAAAAATGAATCAACTTACAATCAAATTCGAGACCGACCATCGCTCCTTGATCCTGATCCTAGGCTCCTCCTCTTCTGTCCTCCAACTGCTTTGCGTTAATTCTCCTTAGGCTTGAGGAAAGGATAAAGTGTTGGGACAATGGATTCGGAAAATGGGCAGAGTTTCTTCGCTATATTTTTTCCTCCTCCAAATGGTACCCCTACCCCTTCTTTTATAGGCTAGAAGGAGCTAGGGTTTTGGACGAACTCTCGACCATGCATGGCCGGGAGTTTCAGTTAACTGACCCATAGATTTTTGTTCCGTCGGCAAATTTCCTATTTTTGTGCTTTGTTAGGTACACGCGGGCTGTAGTGGGCCTGCCAGCGTGCACATGCGTACAGTAATGGGTTAGGGCGCGTGGGCCTTGACCCAAGAGGATTTTCAAAGATGTTTTTCAGTAGATTTTTTGGCAATGAAGGGATATGATTTGGCCTGATGCCAGGTAAGCATGTGTGGTGCATTTTAGGGTTATAACAGCCTCTACCCAAAATTATTGCCCTAACCTGGCACCACTGAGAATACAACTTGATTTTTCCATCATCGTCTTGTTCATCCTTTCTGCAACTCCATTCTGCTGAGGTGTATATGGAGTAGTCTTCTACCTTGCTATACTACACTTCTTACAGAATTCTTCAAATTCATTCTCGCAGAACTCTCCGCCATTATCTGTCCTCAACACCTTAATTATTTTCTTTGTTTGATTATCAACAAGAGCCTTAAACTCTTTAAACCGATAAAATACTTCATATTTATTCCTAATGATATATATCCAATTATTCCTCGAGAAGTCATCTATAAATGAGACATAGTACATATATTTTCCCAATGATGGGGCCAATACAGGTAGAAAAAAACACTGTGAACTAGTTGTAAAATTCCTTCTGCCCTAGATGCACCAGAGGGGAATCTTTCCCATATACAAAATGTTCATAGAAATAAAAATCCAGAGAAAAGTTAGACATACCTTCAACCATACCTTTACCGTGTAGTAGTCAAAGACCCTTCTCTCCGATATGCCCTAGTCTTTGATGCCACAACATAACCTTTTCTCCAGAGACTGTAGGAGTTATTTCTTCTTCAACTCCAATATCAAGAATAATGGAACTATTACACCCATCACTAATAGTGCTTCCTTTCATATTATAGAGAGTTCTAAAATAAAATCCCTTCAACAACACCATTTTTCCTCGAACCATCCTACAAGTGTCCTTTTCAAATATTGTTTTTACCCCTACATCGTCCATTTTGTGTACAAAAATGAAATTTATGGCCAATATTGGGATGTGCAGAACACCAGGTAGTGTTCTAATCCTTCCATATTTGAGCCTCAAATTGAATTTTCCTCGGCCTATGATTTTGGTTGTCGAGTCATCACCTAAGAAAAAATTACCTCCATCATACCTTTCATATTCACAAAACCACTCCTTGTGGGGATTCATATGAAAGGATGCACGTGATTAAACCAACCATGCCTCATGATCTGCATGTGTGCTTGAAGAATTCAAGTACACATGCCCTCCTTCTACCTTGAAGGTCTTTTCTTCTATAAAAGGAGATTCTTTAGATCCCTTCTTTTTCTCAACTTTGGATCTAAACTGCTTCTTGTAGCGCCCTTCTTTTCCACATATCCAACATACCTTTACAAACTTTATGGGAGATTTAGATCTACCATTAGACTTAGATATCCCACTTGAGAACTTAGATTTATTTCTTTCCTGGGAGCATCCTCTTGCAAATAATGCATTTGTGTGTTGTCCTTCCATATTATTCTATCTCATCTCCTCCAACAACAAGGATGAGACCGCTTCATCAAACTTCAAAGCAGTTGTATTAATACCTATGGCCACAACTAGTCTATCCCATGAGTTTGGTAAACAAAACAGTAAACTAATACACTTATCTTCATATTCACATAACCACTCCCTGTGGGTAGTCATATGAAAGGATTCACCTGAATCAACCAACCATGCCTCATGATCTACATGTGTGCTTGAATAAGACAAGTACACATTCCCTCCTTTTGCCTTGGAGGTATTTTCTTCTGTAGAAGGAGATTCTTTATATCCCTTCCTTTTCTCAAATTTGGATCTACACAACTTCTTGTAGGGCCCTTCTTTTCCACATCTCCAACATACCTTTACAAAATTTCTGGGAGATTTAGATCTACCCTTAGAATTATATCTCCCACTTGAGAACTTAGATCTATTTCTTTCCTGGGAGCGTCCTCTTGTGAATAATGTGTCTGTGTGCTATCCTTCCATATTCTTCCATATCATCTCCTCCGAGAATAAGGATGAGACCACTTCATCAAACTTCAAAGTAGTTTTATTACTATCTATGGACACAACCAGACTATCCCATGAGTTTGGTAAAGAAAATAGTAAACTGATACACTTATCTTCATATGAAATTTTAATCTCAACATATACTAATTGACTTACCACAGTATTGAAGGAATTCAAATGCTTTGTCATCAAGTCTCCATATCTCATCCAAAGGGTATACAACTTATTTCTTAGGAATATTTGATTTACTAGGGACTTAGACTGATACAACTTCCCCAAATTATCCCATAAATCCTTGGTTGTAGCTTCATATGACACATTCAGTAATACTGAATTCGAGAGACACAGTTGGATTGTGCTCTTCGCCTTCTGATCCAACTTTTTCCAGTCATCTGTTGAAGTTTCTGTAGGTGCAGTACTTGGATCTACCATGATCCATTGATCTCTGTCCACCAACAAATCTTCCATATTGAGCTTCCACAACTCAAAACTTTCCCCATTAAACTTCTTGATCTCCATTTTCGAATTGCTCTCCATTTCTTTTCACTTGAAAAACCAATACCACAGATCTCCCACTGTAACAAGGCTTATCACAATCCTGATCCAAACCCTTGAATGCAAAGGAACCCCCCTGAAGCCAACAAAGATTTGATACCAAATGTTGATTTTAACCTTGTACAATATTTTCTAAAAACATATTTTTAGTAAACGAACAAAAAATATACAATGGAGACTGCACTGTGGAGACTACTACAAGGTTTCTATTTGAGAATGTAGTTACACAATTTGGATGCCCCCACATTTTACTCAATGATCAGGGAACATACTTCATGAATAATAAAATTGCACCATTGACTAAGGAATTTAAAATTCATCATCAGAGAAGCATGTTGTATCACCCTCAGGCCAATGGAGCAGTTGAATATTTTAATAAAATTCTGGATAATGCATTGAAACATATCTGCAATGTAGGAAGAGATGATTGGGACTTAAGGGGTCTTGTAGCATTTTGGGCATACAAGACTATGAAAAAAAATCTGACAGGATAGACACCTTTTAGGTTGATTCATGGCCAAGAAGTAGTAATTTCGATGGAGTTTATTTTCCTAGTTTGCATGTTGCAGTGATTACTGATATTTCAAATTATGGCATAGTAGAGGAGAGATTGTCATAGTTGGTACAACTTGAGGAAGATATCTTTGTCGTAGGGTTCCATCAGCAAGTTCAGAAGGAGAGAGAGAAGAAATGGAATGATAGACACATTAAACAAAAGACGTTTTAAGAGGGAGACTTAGTATTACTCTACGACAGTAAGTTCATGCAACTTCCAAGAAATTTTTGAATGCATTGGTTAGGACCTTATGTGATTAATCACGTGACAGAGGCATGTGCTTCATAGTTGGAAACATTGAATGGATAATTCCTTGTAGAAATGGTGAATGAAAGTTGGATGCAACTCTATAGATATGGTCGAACATATGCACATTAATCTGAACTGCATAAGAACACATGTATCATAGTAGTCCTACTATAGTAGGGAGGTGTTATGAGAAATATTACCCTGCAGAATGGTTAAGCTCCCCTTTGGACCAAGCCCCCTTCTTTAGTCCAAATAGAGAAATAAACAAATGGTTGCTACTTTCCTTATAGATATAGTTCATTAACCTATTTATAGAAGAAGGAAGACACATCTGTTTCTCGAAGTTTTTCCTCGTTGTTCCAATTCCTTCAACAATGAAAGAGACCTACAAGATAAGGGAAAACATTTCTACTTATACTAGATTTAATTAGATAAAAACATATCTATCTATACATGATTTGACTTAAGCATAGACATTACAATGAACAACATAATGAAAGGAATAGGCCAAGTTGATATTTAAATGGAAAGACAAAAAAAGGCACTTACAAATCACATTGATGTTGCAACAATATTCTCCAATCTCTCCTCATCCATCCCTTGCATGAAAGTATTGAGATCAAAAATATGATACTCTTATGGATTACTTCCCCCAAACTAATCGAAACCAAAATCGAAATGCACAAGGGATCTCCGCCGTGGAAAACTGCACCCGCTTGTTCTCCTGTGCTCATGACTGTCACCTATGACCCCTGGCGATTTCATGTGATAACACCCTCTTCATGTTTTGGAAGAAAGATAGGAAACCAACCCTTTGGAAGACCTCCCTGATCATAGGTTCAACATCAAATAGATGCATGTCAGAAGGCTCAGTCTTGACTACACTCCCACCCTTGTGAGATTTCTTTTGTTGAGGTGTATCCATTGATAGAAGCAGGAGTTCAAACACTGTAATGTTATGAGAGGTATAGGAAACCAAACAAGGACAAAAGTATTTAATTTTTTGAAAGGTGGTCCTTATTTGGTCTTTGTTACACATTATTTTCATCATCCCTATGATCGTTAATGATGTAAACCTATCTTTTTCCTTCAGAGGGGTCAGTGGCCTGAGTTCCTGAAGAAAGAAGGGAGAAGAATTTTTCCTGAGAAAATAAGTTGCATTCTCCTTTGTAAAAACCCTATTAAAGAGGATGTTTGCAGGTTGCTATATAGGTAGGGTGTGAAAATGCCTGATTTTTGCAGGCTACACCATAGCTAGGTCGTGAAGTGTTTGCAGGTTTCTATATAGGTAGGGTGTGAAAATTCTCATACGTGGGAAAAACGGGCATCTTCTCGATGCTTCTAGAAGGAGAAAATTCCATGGTGAGGTGGCATCCGAATGGTTTGGATCTTACTCACATTCATGATTTAGTGGGATCATCCTAACCTCCTCGCCTTATCCTCTTCAACTTATAAAAGGAGAGGAGCTCTCATTGAGAAAGTTATCTCTTGAGATTTTGATTTTGGATCTTGTATTAGATTGAGCTTTGGAGATTGTTAGCTTGGCTAGATGAGCCATTTTGTCAAGATAGATTGTGAATATTATCAAATCTATGCTCTCAAAATTCTTGGAGTGGAAGTGTGTGGGGAACGCAGGACAGTTGGAAGGGACCTTACGACATCAAGGCCATGGTTGCAATCTCTCTTTCACATTTAATATGATACAATAATATGATTCTTTCCTATAAAGCTTGTTGTGTTTTATTGTATGATTCCTTGATCACATACATAGGTTTANGCTTGTTGTGTTTTATTGTATGATTCCTTGATCACATACATAGGTTTATGTTGAGTTTATACTATTACTATCACTTTGGGTGGTTGTGTTCTTTTGTAGGTTCATCATTGTATGAGAGTTGGAATGGATCTAGGATGGCGATGGTGAAAGGAAGCAACATTTAAATGATATGTCACCTATCCCTCTTTAGTTAGTAAATTCAATATCTAAAACTTAAGGAAAGCATCATGTTCTGGTGTGTTTTGTTCTAGACCTAGGTGGATCTAGGGAGATCAGTTAGTGTTCGCACCTACCGATTTATCCCATAACAAAATTGGCGACCATACTGGGGAACAGATTGTTTCCTAGTTAGTCTATTTTTCCCTTGCTTTGATTGCTTGTTTTCTGGTTTCTGAGTCTGTGGGAGATCCATCCAGACTCTCTGGACCTAGAAATCCACTTAGATTTTTGTCCTTTTTCCAAAATATCTTTGATTACAAATAGTCTTGCACTGTACCTGTCTAGAGCCTGCGAAACCCTTGATTCTCGCACCCCACTGTTTAAACCAGTGCAACCTTTTCACACCCTACCTGTGTCTAGATTGAGAAAATACCTGATTTTCGCACTGCACCCCACTACTAGGTTGTGAACTCATTTGTAAATTTTTTGTATTAAGTCTTGTTATCTTTTGATGCCTAGTTTTGCTTTGATCAACTAGATTGAACTTTTGGAGCCTATATTGATCTGTTTACAGTCTTCTTGACATTCTTTGAATTTCTTTAAGCCATCTTTGATTTGTTTGGTTTTGAAGGATTAGTCTCTTTCTTTGAGTGTCTTTCAATTACAAAGCATGTGTTTTCTTTAGAATTGTTTAGGGAAAGATTAGATTTCTTCTGAATAGTTCGCTTTAAAAGAAAACTTGTAGTTTGGGTTTATTTGTTTTAAGAAAGTTCATTATTGCTTTTAGTGAAATTTTTGAAACAAAAAGATTTAATTTCTTGCTTTATATTATATTGGGGGCATCCTTGCGTTTGAAGTAGCAGAATTGCATGATTCTTGGCATTTTTTGGTCTTAAATTCTGAAAAACTTTCCCTCTCTTGGGCATGAATCGTGTATTAGTGTACAATCTCTTTGAATCATTTCTTGAAGATATTGATATTGATGAGTTTTAAAATTTTGGGACATCATGCATATGGGAATGATAAATGTTTTCTCCTTCTCGTAGCATAGTGTTAGGTTATGAAAAAGATATAATTATCTTCCTTTTTCCCACATTTCATGATATCATCTTGATCGAATTTTCGGTTATTTAGAAGCAAATAGGATAGAAAATGAATAATATACTCTTTAGTGTTGTTGTTGGAGATTAGATTGCATAGATCCTAAATATGATTAAAAATGTCTCGTTTTATTGCAGCATTGGTTAAATATTGTCAAACCCAAGATAACAAGGGGAATCTTAAAGATGCACAAGCTATAGGAGGTTGAAGACTTTATGGCACAAAGCAATTTTAAAGATAATTGAGCTAATTATTGTAATAGTAAAGAAATACTGAGGATCTCTCGATCCTCGAGATAGCTTAATTTACCCATATTATTGTAACATATAAGGGAAAAATAGATCTAGAAAGAAGGAGAGAATTGAACTCAAGAATTGAGAATATAGAATTGCTATGCATTAAGCAGTTTTTTGAAAAATGTTGTACCAGCTATGAAATCAATAGAAGCCTTGAGCGGTTTTACTATTTTTATATACTGAGTTTCAAATAGCAGTGCTTCTAAGGACTGAGGGCCCAGTCTGAAGGAGCTACTGTTCGATCTGTAATTGTAGCAGTTCAAATTTGTTTTGTGATTCGATTATCTTTTATAGTAGTTAACTAATGCATAAGTGTGTTGATGATTTCATGTCAATTGCAAGAAATAGATATTCCCTGAACCATTAAATGATTTTCGATTCCAATTCCTATTACTGAGATTTGATGCCTGATGGTTCCTCATAAGTTCACATTTGTTGTTCCTTTCATTTAGTTCACATTTGTTGTTCCTTTTACTTAGGTTACATTTTTCGTTCCTTTTACTTAGGTTACATTTGTTGTTCCTTTCTGCTAGAATATAGTTGTTGTTATTTTCAATAGAAATACGATTGTTGTCTCTTTTCAGTTATATTACAGTCTATGTTCCTTTCCATAGATAGAGTAATTCATCTTTTTCTTTTCAGCAATTTGATTCATAATGATAGTCATTTCTGCAAGTCTTTATCTAGATTCAATTACTTCTCTTAAAATAAATTCAATAGATTAGTTAGTTCCTTTCCTTTTGCACAAGCTTTAGATTTCAATTCTTAGAATATTTAATGAATGCTTGAGGGACTTGATTGTTGACAAACTCAGATTTTCTTTCACTACATGATTTTAGCCTCTATGAGCTATCTGCATAGACTTTGCCGATATTCTTTGAGATAAAAGACGAATCCTCGAGTTGATAAATTAATGTTAAACTAAGGTTTTTTTTAGACATCTTTAGAGCCCAACATTTTGGCGTCGTTGTCGGGGAAGAATGTCAAAGGTAGCATAGATTGTGCCTCTGGAGGATGAGGTATTGAAGACGGAAGGTAAGAACCTATGTAGGCAATAAGTAAGATGCTTATACCAGCGCCTACCTCCAGCTGATGCATTAAGAGGTTGCATAGGTGTTTTTTTTTCTTTTTTTTTATTTTTCCTTTTTGTTGTGTGAAGTGTGTATGACTAAGAAGAAAGATCTTGAAAAACCAAAGCCTCCACCAAAAATTACCAAAGCCCAGGGCTCGGTGCTCCCTAGAAGAAGCACTTTCATAGATGACATCATCCAAAAACAAAAATCTCAAGCTTCGATTGGACCTAGAAAAGGATCTACCCGAATCCCTCAGGTGGCAGCGTCACCAACTACAACCCATGCCAAGATTCATAGAAAAACTAAAGGGACTAAGCTAATCTCTCAGAGAACAGATCTTCCACCCCTCAACCCTTTAGGAGAGGGAAACTCTTGTAATATGGAGGAAGGATAAGGAGAAACTAGTGGGATAACTAATACAGGCCCACCACCCGATCCTGAATCTCCTATGAAAGAAGAAGGCATACCCGAAATCCCAGATAAAGGGAGTGCAATCAAATTCCCTAAAGGATCATATAACCAATCAATTCAAATAAAATATCTGGATCAAGAAATCCCTAAATATTTCTGGCATATTTTTGATCAAATGGCACAACCAAATCAACAACGTCCCCAGACTTCCACTTTGGAATATCCGATAGTTGATCCAATCACCAATTCCCCCATGAAGGCTATTCCCCTACAGAACCTGCCAACCTTTCATGGATTAATCTCAGAAGACCCGAACGCATTCTTATTTGAATTTGATGTCCTATGTAGAGGGTATGATTACACCTCTGAACCCCAAAAATTAAAAATTTTCCCCTCCACTTTGAAAGGAACAGCTCTATGTTGGTTCATGGGATTAGGGGGAGGAACTATAAACTCATGGGATGAGATGAAACAAGCCTTCTTGACAAAATATCAGGATTACTGTAGAACCAGAGACTTAAAAGATGAAATCTTTCAAATGACTGCGGAAGAAAATGGATCATTAGAAGAATATGTTGAGAGATTTCAATATAATTTACAAAGATCGCCCTATGGCATGCTACCAGGGGAAGTACTTAAGGCAACTCTGATTAAAGGTATTAAAGATGAATGTGTAGAAACGTTGAATTTAATGGGAAAAGGTGACATTTATCAAGAAACTTATGATGACATTGTCCTATTGTGCATCAGGTGCTCAAGAGGAAGTTCACGGACCAGATTAGGGATGCGTACCCCCCTCACCAGAAATAACAATATTTCTAGTAGGGGTATTACTCGAGTTGAAGTTGGTAATCTCTTAGAAAAAATTAAAATAGATATTCTAAGCACTATGACTACACAATTGGATGTGTTGTAGGCCAAACAAAAAAAAACAGAAGCAAAACAAGCGTTAGCCATATTTTTCAATAGGTGCAGAAGAAAACATGGTCCAAGGGATTTCCCTTTGGATGCAGTCTGGGTTTGCGCTATCTATGCCAAGGATCATGACACAGAACAATGCCCATTGCTTCCTAGACTGAAAGTTGTATTTAGGGAAGCAGAGGAAGAAACATAACCATTGTATTTGATGGTTCAACGTCGTTAATGGCAGAATCAGCCTCCAAATACATTGCAGGACCCTTCCTCTTTCTTCTTCGGACAGTATAACTAGCAACAAGCTCCTGGTAGCACATGGCAGGGTTAGTCGTTTACTAATCAAAACTAGCAACCCCAGCAATATCCACTTGCAAATCCCACTTGGAAAAACAAACCCATTGCAATCCCTGCTTGGCATAATCAACCAACTACAACTTCTACTTGGCCTAACTCACAATATCCCACCTCATCCTGGAAAATCTCCAATAAAAACATTTACCCTTCATAGTGGCCCAACATGAATGCCCAAAACCCAAATTGGAATCAGAATTGGCAGTGCCCCGTGGGGATAAACAATCAACCCATGGGGATGGCCCCTCAAACTCAGCCTACGTTACAAGCCCCATTTCAATTGTCCCAAAATCCATAATCCCAATTGTTCCCTCAACTACCAGCCCAACCACACCAAAATCCAAATAACAGACTGACTCAACTCACCCAGATTATGGGAAATGGAGAAGGAGATATCAACTCGGTAGGGTGCAGTGAACTACATTAAGGTCGGGGCGAATAATATCTCCTAAAGAAAATGACGTTTTTCAAGGAAAGGAGAGTGAAAAAAAACCAGCGATAACACCTTCGACTGTGGTAATAATAGAAGAAATCAAGCAGGGGGGAAACACAGTCAAATCACAAGATCTGGATAAGGCTGCAACACCCTCCCCTCCATTCCTTGAAAGATTGATGATAGAAAAACTGACTGTATATCCCAACTTCGACCTTGTAGGGGAACTCAAGAATTTATATATCAAGATTCCACTCCTATAAGATCTTCAGGACATCCCAATATACGCAAAAACAATCAAGGAGATATGTGGGAGAAAACCCATTAGAAAAATAAAAAATCCATCATGAACAGTCTGCGTGGTAGGAGCCTTATCTGATCTAATTTTAGGTAGACAAGAATCGGTTAAATATGCATATCCGGGGAATCCCATAGTGACAGTTCAGATCCAGAGCTACTCTTTTCCCAATACACTAGTTTATTTGGGAGCATCCATCAACATCCTGACTATGGAAACTTGCAATACCCTGGGTTTAACTCCTTCGAGCCCACAACAATAATGTTGCAGTTGGCATATCGATCGGTAGTTTGACTAGTTGGCACATTACATGATATAGCCATCTCCGTCGACTCTTGGGAATATCCGGTGGACTTCCTCATCATCAATCTAAGAGTTGGACTTGAAGGGCATCCATTAATATTGGGCAGGCCATGGCTTGCAACAACAGATGTGTACATAGGATGATGAACAAGAAATATGACAATCACTAGAGGGGGTATCATGAAGAACCTCATTTTATATCCTCCTGCTAAACCAAGTCCAACTTTCGTATATCCATAATTGCCACCACCACGATACCCGAAGAGGGATTTACGAGCCCCTCTTATGTAGGAAGAAGCCCTCAAACTTAAAAACCAGCTAGAGGATGATGTAATTAGTGGGTTTATCAATAATCCGGCCACCATGAGCAGCCCGACCTGCCAGATGCTCCAAGTTGTTCTAGACTGTGAAGCACAGGGGGACCTGCTAGAAGTTTAATGGAACAACAAATTCCAACTATGGTCGTTCATAAAAGAAAACCCATCGAGATCACACCCGGGAGGCCTCTAAACATCAATGCCAATTTAGATGAATAATAACAGTAAAAGCTAATTCATGTCCTCTCCAAAAACTAGCTAGCTTTTGCATGGGAATATTCTGATATGAAAGGTATTGATCCACAACTCTGTACACACCACATTTATGTTGAAAAAGAAACTCGGCCTATCCGATAGCCACATAGAAGATTAAATCCTGACCTCAGGGATATCGTTAAAGAAGAATTACAAAAACTGTTAGACGTAAATTTTATATATCCCATCTTAGATAGTCGATGGGTTTCCCCATTAGTGATTGTCCCAAAGAAAAATGGGAAATGGTGCATCTGTGTTGACTACAGGGAACTTAACAAAGACACTCAAAAAGACCACTTCCCTTTTCCTTTCATTGACCAAGTCCTGGATACTTTGGCAGGAAAGAAATTATTTTCTTTCCTAGACGGTTTTAGTGGGTACAATCAGATTTAGATTGCCCCAGAAGATCAAGATAAAACTGCATTCACATGCCCCTGGGGAAATTTTGCATACATAGTATTACCCTTTGGACTTTGTAATGATCCAACCACTTTTCAAAGGGCCATTCTAAGCATATTCAATGATCTGATCAATGAAGGACTTGAAGTCTATATGGATGATTTCACTCCTTATGGTGATGACTTCGATCAAGCACTAAATAACCTAGAGAAAATACTAGAGAGATGCATTGCGACTAGGTTATGTTTAATCCATAAAAAGTGTCACATGATGATGATAGAAGGTGTGGTACTAGGGCATTATATCTATGTAGATGGAATTAGGGTAGGCCCAGCAAAGATAGATGTAATCCTTAATCTACCTACACCACACACACAAACTGAGGTACGTAGTTTCCTTGGTGCTTTAGGATACTATTGTAGGTTTATGGAAAATTTTGCAAGAACTGCTACACCTTTACATGATTTGACTGGTAATGTATAATTTTAGTGGTCTGACAAGTGTGATGTGGCATTTTCAGGACTCAAAAATTTGATCTCAACAACACCAGTGTTGAGGGGGCCAAATTGGAAAATGCCATTCCACATCTCCACCGATGCATCAGATATTGCCATAGGCACTGTCCTCGGACATGAGGAGGAGAAGCAACCTTATGCCATTTATTTTATTAGAAAGAATCTTAATCCATCCAAACTTAATTATACAATAACAGAGAAAGCATTTTTAGTTGTTATACATGCCATCAATAAATTTCGTCATTATATAACATGTTATCTAGTCATTCTGTATATTGATTGTTGCGCCTCTTTCGTCACCTTAGTGAGAAAAATAGAGGTGCTTTCAATCTTAGTTGGGTTTTCTAAGCAGGACAACTGGAAGGAAAAGGGTTAGAAAAAGAAATATAAAACAACAACTAAGAATTAAACTAAGAAATAAAACAACAACTAAATTTATAAACATAGGGACATAAGGACAAAAGAAACAATGAGACCCATGTCACTAATGATAAGGATGATATTAGTGAAAGAAAACACTGAGAAGCAAGGGGACTATGAGTCGCTTCTTCCTCCAAGGGAGGGCTCTTGGACCCCCACAAGTAAGCTCTCTTACAACTTTGAAAATAAAAATGAAAATGGTGAAAGAATTCTTTGCTAATCCACTCAAGGGGTGAGATGGATTGCCCAATGCAATGATGTAAGTATACTCTTGGCAAGGATAGAAGAGTCCTCAAGAGAATAATGGCAGCATAACTTTTCTTTGAATTCCTTGAAAAATGAAGTGTATCCATGGCCTTTTTATAACATTCCTTTGGGTTATTGTTCAACTAGTTTGTAGTGTGTAAAGAGGCTAATTAGAGCATTTCTAGGTCTTTGACCAGCCACCCAGTCGAATCCAGTCCAGATTTCAGTGTCAAATCAACTTGGAAGCTAAACCAGAAGTGGGTGGGAAGTCGACCACTCTCATAAATGTGTCGTTTCTTAGGTGCGTGGCTTTTTGCGACAACACTCGCGCATCGTGCGCATGTGCATGAATCTTGCATTTATGTTTCACGCATGTGCGCACGCACCTAGTGTCTTCATAGCGCCCTTCAATTTTTTCACTATTTGTATAGTTTTTGACTCTTTGGGAATTATTTTGTGTTAATTCAGGTCCATGGATGACCTCATAACTGTTTGACGATGCTAAATTCTTGTAACCATTTGCGGACGAAATTTCAGTGATAACAGATGCCCCCTGATGGATGAGGTTAGGAGCATATGTATAGCCGAAATCCATCAATGTTTCTTCTACTGAGAGTGTTGTTGTAAGNAAGAATTAAACTAAGAAATAAAACAACAACTAAATTTATAAACATAGGGACATAAGGACAAAAGAAACAATGAGACCCATGTCACTAATGATAAGGATGATATTAGTGAAAGAAAACACTGAGAAGCAAGGGGACTATGAGTCGCTTCTTCCTCCAAGGGAGGGCTCTTGGACCCCCACAAGTAAGCTCTCTTACAACTTTGAAAATAAAAATGAAAATGGTGAAAGAATTCTTTGCTAATCCACTCAAGGGGTGAGATGGATTGCCCAATGCAATGATGTAAGTATACTCTTGGCAAGGATAGAAGAGTCCTCAAGAGAATAATGGCAGCATAACTTTTCTTTGAATTCCTTGAAAAATGAAGTGTATCCATGGCCTTTTTATAACATTCCTTTGGGTTATTGTTCAACTAGTTTGTAGTGTGTAAAGAGGCTAATTAGAGCATTTCTAGGTCTTTGACCAGCCACCCAGTCGAATCCAGTCCAGATTTCAGTGTCAAATCAACTTGGAAGCTAAACCAGAAGTGGGTGGGAAGTCGACCACTCTCATAAATGTGTCGTTTCTTAGGTGCGTGGCTTTTTGCGACAACACTCGCGCATCGTGCGCATGTGCATGAATCTTGCATTTATGTTTCACGCATGTGCGCACGCACCTAGTGTCTTCATAGCGCCCTTCAATTTTTTCACTATTTGTATAGTTTTTGACTCTTTGGGAATTATTTTGTGTTAATTCAGGTCCATGGATGACCTCATAACTGTTTGACGATGCTAAATTCTTGTAACCATTTGCGGACGAAATTTCAGTGATAACAGATGCCCCCTGATGGATGAGGTTAGGAGCATATGTATAGCCGAAATCCATCAATGTTTCTTCTACTGAGAGTGTTGTTGTAAGAGACAAAAATAGTGGGATCATCCAGAGCGATCCATTGGAGGGAAAAAGGAACCCTTAGAACCCAACCTTTCATGAGGTGTGTAAAAAATAAACTGTGTACAAATGAGGCGGGCATGCCCCATGCTCGTGTCATGTAACTCAAAAAAGAGGGATGAAGTGTTGATGTAGACAACTGCAACACCCTCAGGGGTGGTCGTGATAAAGGTAGAAGACAATTCTATGGATGAACATACTCTGAATAGTAGGCAGTGACATCTGTAAGAAGTATTATGGATTCTGTAGGCATCGATAGCCCAACCAAGTTCAGAGGTCTTGGCAAGTATAAGAACTAACTGCAATAGTCTCAAAGTAAGACCCACCGTAACATGAGAAAGTGTTGACGTTGAATTTTATGGGGGTCAATAATAGCAGGGAGAAATTGTGGTTCTCCCTGTGCCATCTGAGATCTCTCATTGGATAGGTAATGAGAATCAGGATACTATTGCCCTTCTGGAAAACTGTGCTAATGTCGACAAAAAGGGGGACATGACTCCCAGAAGCAAATGGCTTCATGAAATATACTAGGAAAGGTTAGGAATTTGAGGAAGTACATGGATGAAGTCAATATGTAGGAAGACTCAAGACTGCCCTTGGTTGGGGTATATGTGATATAAAAGTGGTCGCAACCGTGCAACAAGGTCAAGTGTTAGGGGGACAACAAGACATGGGTGAAGTTGTGCCAGAGGCGGGACAAAGTGAATAAACTCAGAGGGTAGAGGTAAGTGTCATGTGGGGTACTCTGAAGATATGGACGATGTCATCAAGGGTAGATGATAAGTAGTGCCCCAACCAAAGGTGACATGGGTTGCATTGGCCAAAAAGGGAAGAAGGTCGCCAAAGGTGACGAAAAAAGGTAATGTAACTGCTGGAAACAAAGGCGTTTGTACAATAAATAAAGAATAATTTGGGATAAGTGTAAAAATACAGAAACGGGTGCCCCAATGTGATATGGTTGGCCTGGGTGGGGCACAATTTGCTCGAAGAACTGGTGGAGGGTGGGGGCCCCATGGGTGGGTTTCTGTATGAGGTGAGTGAAATGAAGGGAAATTTGCAGATGGACAAACTGATGGGCAAACTGATTGTGGATGAAATGGAAGGTTCATGATATTGTAGAGGTGCAGTCAAAAAATAGAACTGTGAAGAGATTATCTGGGAGTCCATTGGGAAAGCTAGCAAAATGAGAAGGAGTATGTGGCTGATTTGCGACATGATGTAATACTATCAGGACTCCCATCCCTAAAGGGTTTTGAAAAACAACATGAGTGTCAAAGGCGCAAAAAGGGTGCTATGAATGGGAAAACTCATGTGGGTAAGAGTGATACCGGGTGATAGTACCGAAGATGCAAATGGAGGTGTTAGTACTACAGAGCCGAAAATGGGGATCCTAGAGGCAAATGTCAGAGGGTGTGACTGGAGATGCAAGTGAGATTCAGGGGGAATGACTACATGCCAGTGCTGAGTATATACCTGAAGGAGTTGTGTTGATGTATGATGACCAAGTACCTGCACACTTGAAAACCAAATACCCGACGTGAACAATATCTGAAGAGAATCGAACATATGAGCATTTATTTGATAATTTTGAATATGCGCATGCGTACCTAGTCAGGGTATGAAAAAAATGGCGTCCCAGGGGCTCAAGATGAAAAGAGGCCCAGGGACTGTTGTGATGTAGTTGACGGGATGTTGATCTCGTGGCTGAAGATGGATCGAGAAATGGACACCCGGAGCTCCCAGAATGGTGAGTGGAAGTTTGAAAAAAAGGCCTATATATAGTTGTAGGGCCCACATTGCCACCTCATTTGTACTTGCTGCTATAGTGACTGGGCGAGAAGTAGTCAGAGGAGATTTGGAGATTTTGGGAGGACAAGGCATCCGATCGAGGACCAACAAGCTTCAGGTTAGTGGTCTGATCATCCTACACAGAATTAGGGTTTCCTTTTTTGGGCATGGGTTGTACGGAGGGTCGTACAGGAGGTTTTATGAGTGTGGGCCCCCACGTGCGTGGGTGATTCAAAAGTAGGCACGCACACATGCATGCCTGCCCACCGGATAGGTGCACATGGGGGGCGCCTATAAGGGGGACAAGGGCGCACACTATGTGTGCGCCTGTTGGCTACACAGTTGCGCATGTGTGCACGGCTGTGTATTGGGCAGGCGCACTCTAAAGC
>SNQJ01S0078411.1:43848-64972 GCA_010110895.2 Picea sitchensis
TCTAGGAGGATGTTTAGCATGGTAATATACATCAGACACTAGGCTTAGATCCATGCTCAAGCCTAACCATGAGCATATACTCCAGCTCTGGAGGATTGAGTGAAAAAACTCATAAATTATAAATCGCTTGAAAATGGCAAAATATAATTAGTAAGTGAAAAAACACTCCAGAGTATAAATCACGCTTAGGACTTAAGGTGGCTAAGACCTTTTACAAGTTCATCATGCAAACACCTCTTATTACAATTTTTTATGGAAAATGTAAAGTAGCAGGGTGGTCTTTTGATCGGCTGAACTTCTGAACTCTGAATTTTGAACAAATGATGTTCAAACTTTGGCGGCTCGCTGGAAGTCCATCTCAGTGCAACTTTGATGGATAACATGCTGGACCACCATCATCGGATGAACCATGCTGATCAAGTGAATGAGCTGAGAAATGATGAGGGGGAAGGCATCTGAGGGCTGCTGTCTGTGGAGATTGCTGATTAATCATCTCATTGTGATCACTGTCTTCAATGTGGACCATGAGACATGATCTTCTCTAGTTACCCCTAGGTGAGAGGGGGTAACAGTCAGCACCATTGGGCATTTCTCGGCTAGCAACTAGATTCTTCAGTCTCACCAAATCAGCACATTGACATACTTTGTTGGGAAAGAAACCAGTTGAATAGGGGTGTTCATGTCTGGGGCATATGAGAATGGGACAGTTTTCCTAGAAGTCATTTGAAAATCCATATCCACATGTTCTTTAATTGAGTTAATAATCTATTTAGCCTCCTCAACAGTTCTCATGCTGACAGGACATTCCCTGCTAATTCTGTTTACACATGTCAGCTGAAACAACAGAACGCTTCTTCTCAAACGTTTCAATGATGTGACATGCGTAGAGACAAGGACGAATATGCGTTCTCCAGATAACAGAAGTGACAAATTTGCCCCTTCAAATGCTAATGGCTCCTTGATAATGCTGCTGTTAAGAGTGCCCCAAAATTGCAAAGCGGGCCAGCGTTTTGGGTGGTAACAGACTACACTAGGCTCTCGTAAAACTCACATTTGTTCAACTGTATCTTTTCTAAAAAGCTATAGCACAAACCCTAAATGCTTCTCATGCTCCTCTTTTCATTTCAAGTAAATCAGAGTGCCATCTAAGAATTTTCATTCCGGTTTTCCGTCTTCTCCATGATATTTTTCTAGAGACTATTCTGTATTTCTATTTTGTGATCTGAGTTGCACAGTATAATTTTTATTCCTTAAGTCTTTACCTTAATTATGCTGGGCTTCATGGTCTGAAATTTCGAGTTTGATCTGTGTTAGTTTTCTAGTATTTCTTATTTATTCTCTTCTTGTGTATGCATAGATAGAGCCTGCTGATTCATATAATTTTATTCAGTGCTATTAAACGACATTTGACTGCCATAGCAGCTTGAGAAGCCATAAGTTGAATGGAAGTTAATTTGACCCAAGGCTCACTTCATGATTATGATTCTTAACATATTCATTGATACTATATCTGACTGCCATAGCAGCTTTAGAAGCCATAAGTTGAATGGAAATTAATTTGTCCCAAGGCTCACTTCATAATTATGATTCTTAACATATTCATTTAAACTTTGATATCCAATAGAGATTTGCTCATATTTTTGTCAATGCATAATTTGGCTGTAGAATAATTAGCTGAAAAGCTGAACTTATTTCTTGATTTTTGATCTTCAGGTACAATGGAAATCCAGATCTAAAGCCTGGAGGTGCTAGAGGCAAGAATGTGAAATTAATCATTGGAATGACAGTGGGCATGTTGGTTTTCTTTGTACTCGCCTCTGTTGCTGTCTATTTTGTTTGTGTCAATTATCAAAAGAAATCATCTTCAGAAAGTGATAAAAAACGTGCGTTCCAATTGCTGCCCTTTCTCTCCACTTTTCTTTTTGCTAAAAAAGAAATTATAAGCACATCAAATTAATAGTCTACTCGAGTTACTTCTAAATTCTATCTTCTTATGTGAACTTTAGATAATCCATTGGTGCGGCGTGGACCATCTTCTGCCTATTCAGAGGTGGGATCTGTTCGTAGAGATGCAGGGGCAGAAATAGCATCTCGTTTTACGCTTGCACAGTTGGAACTAGCAACTGAGAATTTTTCAAGGAAAATTGGACAAGGCAGCTTTGGGCCTGTATATTATGGTAAAACAAAAGATGGCAAGGAAATTGCTGTCAAAATTCAGGCAGGAGCATCCATTCATGGGGATGAACAATTTCTCAATGAAGTAAGTAGCTATTATTTGAGGTCCATTTGTAATTTATAGGCCTGTTAGTGTGTTGTTCAAGTATTTTATGAGTCTGCGTGCTTCTCATATGCATGAATTAAAAAAGAACTCAAAATATGAAGTTAGCATTCATATGGAAACCATTTATGTGTGGTTTTCAGTATTGAAATGATGTTCATTGAACAATTAGAGGGTAATAAATTTAAATGGTGGTTGAGATTTCTCTTCTATTGGATGACTCCACTTTCACACTATGTAATGCCCCCATCTGTTTAGGGGACATAAGGGGAGAATTCCGCTAGCCTAATTAAGTTCCCGTGGGCTAAGGTGGAAAAATAATCGAGGGAACATGATTCGCCTAGGAAACTTTATAAAGTTAAAATGGATAAAAGGGGACATGGGTTCTAGGCTAATAAAAACTCACTTTTAAATTATAAAGTGGAGAAACCCATAAAGTGACTTTAATAAAATAAAATAAGGAGGTGAGTGGGAAGAGACTCAAGTGAATAATAAAAAGGGAAAATGAAAAGTTTCTCCTCATTCTTGCATATCGTTCATTGAGAAAAGATTTTGGAGAGCTCTTGAGAAGAGAGACTAGGGCTTTTTTGGAAACCCTTCCTTGTTCATTGGTTTCAGTGTTGCAACGATACATCCTAGCTGGTTGGAGGTTGGAATCACTCAGATTTCAACAGTGAGCTGCATTACTAAGTAAGCATCATTCTTAAAATCGATTTCTGGGTTCTTTTTGGTTGAGTTTCCAGTTGTGGGCGCTATCTCTGGTGTGCTGGGCACTCTCCCATTGCTTGGGTGACCTATATTGAGTAGGGGCCGAGTCTTTTGAAGTGGGGAATTGAACTTCTCATTGCTGATCTCTATATTCTCCCTAAGTGGGCACCATTCCTCTGAATTGGGCATATCTCTGGGCACAAAACAGAAATAAACCGCTGTTGCTTAAAGGCTGATTTACTCTCAGATCTGGGTGCATTTTCTGTGGTTGGAAGGGCGACTCTCTAAGTGGGAAGAATGAACTTTGTTCCTGGCAGCATTACCTTCAGTTGTGTGACAAGTTCCCATTGTATTCTCACTGGTTTGGATTGATATCCCTCTCCTCAAATCGAATTCTGATTGCAGAAGCAGTATATCTCTGTGGGGGGACTTTAGACAGCAGCAAAGGGATTAGTTGGGTCGATTCCAGCAGCTTTATTCTTGTAGCAAGGGACAGCCCATTTACAAACTGGCATCAAGTCAAAGATGTGAGTTATTATTAGTTCTGAGACTATTTTGTATGCTTTAAATAAAGAGGATATCTCTGTTGAATTTAATTAAATATATCAGCTGCCATTGTTGAGGTTTACTATGGTTATTAGATATAGTGTTGCTGTAATGTGGGGTCTTTTATTATATGTAAACTCTGTGGAGAATGAATGACAACACCACATGAAACCAAATAAGGATCACACAGCAAACTAAAAAGATTTTGACAGTGACCAGGCAGCTACAGCCTAAGTGTTTGACGAAAGTCTTCACTCAGGAAACAGAAAAATAAATATTACAGCAGTAAGAAAATGTGACAGCATGGATTAGGGATATTACAGTGGTATCAGAGCATGGTCCTCTGCAGCTGTTAGGTTTGAAGGGCCGCATTGACAGCAGATACATGACACCAGGAGACTATAGGAATGTCACTTACAGGAGACGTAGAAACAGATCTCAAGATCCTGCTCCAGAGCGTGAAGAGGAAGTAGTGTTGGGTGAAGAAGAGGTAGAAGGGGAAGCACATTCAGGGTTAGATAAAGGGAAAGGGCACATGAGGGAAGAAGGAGATCCACGAATTGGCAGCCTTTTCCAGATGATGAATGATTTGGCCAAGGGCCAAAAGTTGATGATGGACCTATTGGGACAGCTAGCAGTTAACACCATAGAGGGGCCATCTAAACAAAATCAGAACGACGAAGAGGGCTCTAACAACGGAGAAGGAAGTCATTCTCACACTACCATGCAGAGCCACCCTCACTTGTACATCAAGACACCCAGACCCACCATGCCACAGTTCTTGAGTGGTGAGGTAGCACCGGAGGAGCCAGCAGAGCAGGATGACTCTTATTTGGCTTCTTTGGAGTAGTACAGGAGGTTGGGGGATGAATTTCAGGCAGCTATGTCTTTCACTAACTTTTTCCACCTTAAACAGAAGAACCGACCCAGAGGAGCTAAAAGGACACCCAACCAGGAGCTTCAGAAGACACTTGGGAAAGTGACCATTCCAAACTTTGACGGGTCCTCAAAATGTTCAGCAAGGACTTGGGTGCAGAAGCTAGACACATACTTCTAGCTACATCAGATGACAGAGGCCGAGGCCATTAAATTGGCTACTTTACACTTAGATGGTGAGGCCCATGAATGGTGGTACCATGGGTTAGTAATGCTAGGCCATTCAGGCATCACTTCATACCTTGATTTCACACAGAGGATCATTGAGAGGTTTGACAAGAAATACCCAGAGATCCATTTTCGAGAGCTTGCTCAGCTCAAGTAGACAGGTAACCCAGAGGCAATTATCTCTGAGTTCCAGAGATTAGCAATGATGGTGATAGACATATCTGAAGCACGTTTGGTGATGCTATTCGTTGAAGGGCTAGCAGAGCCATTACGTGAATGGGTGAAGGCCTATAAACTAAGTCACATGGTTCGGGTTCGAGTTCGGGTTCGACAATGGTTAGCTTCGATTCGGGTTCGAATTTTGCAATAAGGTTCGGATGAGGTTCAGATTTAGGTTCGGCTATATATATTGAACCCTAATGAAACCTCAATAAAAGTCTCTTTCAAATTCGTCCTAAGGTTCGAATTCGGGCACACATTCAAGTTCGTTCAGTTTCGGCATTAGGTTTGGCGAACCATGAGGTTCGCCGAATTTCGAACCTCAAGCTTTAGGTTCGGCGAACCTTGTGACTTAGCCTATAAACCCACCAGTTTGCAAGATGCAGTCAATCGTACTAGGGACATGCATGATGCTGTTCCTAAGAGCAGGTTTCCTCCGAAACCCACTTTTCCACAGAAGAGCAAGGAAACCAAACCATTTCAGAAGGATTGGGCCGGGAACCCAGATTGGATGAGGAGAATAGGAGAGAGCTGAGAAAGAAAAAACTATGTTTCAGTTGCCAGGAGCCTTGGGTACCAGGACACAGGTGTTCAGGGAAGGACAAAGTAGGCAAGGCTCATTACATTGAGGTCTATTCTGATAGTTACATTGATGAGGAGGATGAAGGGTTAGAATAAGAACAGGGACACTCGACATCAGGTGAGGAGACATCATAGGGTGGGGCTAAGGGTCCTGTTATGGCGTCCATGTCGGGACTTCCTAGATACCACACATTCAGAGTCTGAGGAGTCCTCAAGGGGCACAAGGTTACAGTGTTGATTGATAGTGGGGCATCCCACAATTTTATAGATGCAACTTTGGTGGATAGACAAGAGATTTCAACGAAGGAGTTTGAGGGATTCACAGTGATCATACCCGGTGGCTATCAGATGGAGTGCACTAGATGGATCCCCAAATTGAAAATAACCATGGGGAATTATACTTTGACATATGATTTCTTTGTGGTGGATGTGCCGGACACCAATGTGGTACTCGGAGTTTAGTGGCTATACTCCATTGGGAAATACACTATTGATCAGAGGACTATGGAAATGGAATTCACGGGTCCGAGTGGAAAAAAGGTAGTCTTATGGGCAATGCACCAATATCCGCCTAAGGTAGTGTCATCACACAGTATGGAGGCAGTGATATGGCATGGAGATGTAGAGTGGGCAGTTGAGTGCTACATTTTTGACAGTGAGCCACCAGATCTTCCTCGACAACATCCAGACGATCTTCAGGTATTGCTTCTTAAACATCAAAAGGTTTTTGGTGACATTCCTCCATGTGTACCCCGAGATAGAGGATTTGAACATATTATAGAATTAGAAAAAGGGGTTCAAGCAGTCATAACCAATCCTTATCGCCATCCCAAAATGTACAAAGATAGGATTTGAACATATTATAGAATTAGAAGAGGGGGTTCAAGCAGTCATAACCAATCCTTATCGCCATCCCAAAATGTACAAAGATTAGATAGAAAAAACCATCAGGGAGCTATTGAAGATGGGTCATATTTGGCCTAGTTCTAGTCCTTTTGCATCTTCGATGGTACTAGTCAAGAAGAAAATCCGATTTAAGGATCACGGTCATTTTGATGAATTGAAGGAGCAAAATATTTTTCTAAGATTGATCTCTGGCAGATCTAACAAAGTTTCATCAGCCAATAAGAGAATTATCCAAAATACTTGAATATAACAAAGTAATCCATATAGGACTATAAATAAAATGAATAGATAAGATATTATGATAAGATGATTACACCGAGAATGAGGGTCTGCTTATATACCCAATGCCAGGGTGCCCTTAATCAATAGTCACGTCCTTTGAGACATGACCTTCATTATTAATAATTATTATTATTTATTAACTATTATTATGTTATGAATATCTATTTATGTATATATATGTTCATAATATCGTTCTCCTCCTTAAAAATGCTTTGTCCTCAAAGCATACTTCTTTATGGAAGACTTATTTCTGCTTAGCTGCACCACGTCTTGATGATTCTTCATTAATCCAGTTAGTAAACGAAAGGTCCCCGGTGACGATAGGATTTTCTGCCGCCAAGCGTAACTTCTCAGATTGTAAAGCGCGAGTCTAACAACGCATCCTAATTGACCTTGCATGGAAGTTTATAGGGTTCTTGGAAAGAACTTCTGATGTATTTCAACTCCCATGATAACTTCTATTCGAAAGCATCAATTTGTAGTCAAGTAATATTCTTCTAATAATCGTCATTTGTTTCCTCGCTGATACATGATCATTAAAGTACCATTTTTGTGATTTGGATGCTGATAAGGCATCCTTGCAACTTTATCCTTACTTTGTATACTTATAGCTTTTGTTGATTAAATTTTTGAAATTGAATTTCTTCATGGTCCAGATTGTTTCTCCTTCTCGACATTTGAAGACCTTTACATCACCGATTCTCCACGCCCTTTGAGTCAGAAGTTTGATTGGTTCCATAATTCTTTATCCGTAATTGGGACTTTACATCTAACAACTTCTTTAGTTCCATAGGTTTAGTCATTGTCTCTTTATTGACTAATGATGTTTTACGATCTAGATTTTCTTGTAAAGTCTTCTTATCATGCTTCAACTTTTAACTGAAGCTAATAAGTCTTGATTATGTCGTCTTAATCATAAGAGTTTTTCCTTATTTTCTGACCTATCGTCTTTTTCCGATTCTAGATTCTCCTTTCCTCGCTGTCTTTTTAAGATTTTAATTTTTTAAGTAACTTGGTTATATCCCTAAGGGAGGAGATTCTCCTTTGGTTGATTTCCTCCTTGAGAGCTCCATTTTCTTGTTCTTAAATTTGTATCTCCCTTCTTGCTTATTGTTTTGACTTGATTTAACTAGTAGATTTTGATTATGATTTTTAATCGTAATATTTCCTCATTTCGTTGTATTAAGTCTTGGTCCATTTTTTTGTTCTTCTCATCTTTAGTTCTTTCTATTTCAGGTAAATGAGTTCAATATGCCTGAAGTAACGACATCTTTCTCAGGTTAACCCACCAAAATATTTTTCCTTCCTCGAATTTCAAACAAATTTTCTATTGCTCGTTTTATAATGTTCTAGTTCTCCTTCTAGTATTTGTGATTGTATTTTTTGAATTATCTTGATATCCTTCCATAAAAAATGATTTCAAATGTTTCTTCAAATCTTCTAGAAAATTCTTTTAAACTTCAATTTAAATCTTTATATTAAAGTCTCTTTAATGGCTTTGAATTAAAAATTCCTTTAATAATTTTTCTTTTATAAATAAATACACTTGAATATATATAAAAACTTCTCACAATTGGTATACCTTGATATAAAGCCTACCTCCCTTTATATATATATATATATATATATATATATATATATATATATATATATATTTATATATATATTTAAATTTAGTAAACTTTTGATACTTTTACAACCCTTTAAGTAATAGCTTTCACTTTTAAGTATCCTTTTTACTTTAAAATTTTATATCAATTGAAATCGTTTTAGAACCCTTTTTCAAAAAATTTTAAACTCTTTATTAAATATTTCTTTGAATCGATCCTTTTATAAAAAATTTCAATGGCTTATTTTTTTATAGTCTTCCCTTCAATGCATAATGCAGACTTTGTAACCTTTATGACTTTCGGATATTTGATTTATGGTATTTATATGTAGAACATATAACCTTAATGCCTTTATTAACTGTAGTTCACAAGTATTTATTTTTATGCTAATAGCGGCAACTCGAAAATAAATTACACCGACACTGGATTGGTGTGGTCATGTGCAATGTCGCTAATTTTAATTTTTTTACCAAATGTCACGATGCTTCTTCAAATGGTGGTGTTTCAATCGACAACCATTGGTTAATGATTTTTTTCCAAGTATTGGGCGTATTGGGCTAGGTTACTAATATCGATCTTACAATGGAAATAATATCACAATGTCCCAGAAACTGTTGTAAATTACCCTTCAATCTCTCGGCTTTTCGTGATCTATTTGTCACTTCCTCGATACTATATACCGGCAGTAGCTGCAGATGTAGCGGTGGAGGTCAACAGTTCTTTACTGGCACAGTTACGGTTATGTCGAAAGGATGTGGTATTGACGGCTCCCCTAGAATGTTGGAAACTATGAATAAAATGCATAATATTCCTAAAGCATGCGCTATGTAATGTTATTAAAAAAGGTAACCCGAAATCTCTATCAGTTTTCTCTCCTAGACAACAATTTCGGCCCATTTACAACTCTTAAATTTATTTCCTCACTCTTAGATTGGTTTGTTTTCCCGCGGTTTACGTCTTCACGGTAAACCCCTGCTTTTGATTACCGACATTATGTTTCTTTCACGTGTTTTCCATCGCTTCTTTAACGACGTACTGTGAAAACCCAACGAGTTGTTAGCTCCTCATTCTTAACCTTTTCTAGTGATGAAAAGTGGGCGGCGGAAACCACGGCAGGTGTGGGGACGCGTTTGAGCTGGAATTGTGGTTGGGGTGTGGTCAATGGATTAAGCGTAAGCGTATGGGTATGAACTGTGGAGAACAAATCATGAGGGTGCGAAAGGAGGGAAAAGGAATGTGCAAGATATTAGTTATATAAAATATGCAGAACGTAAACGAAATGCTAGAAATGACAATAACAGTAAAAGGTCTCACCATAATCTTCACACAATAATAAATGATATAATTTGGGGCCAGCAAATGTAAATAGCACTTTGAATCGATAGCAATGTTCACAGTTCTCTCGAGGCAACTCCAATCGAAATACCGTTACAATAATAATATCCAAACTAGGGTTCTCATACCCTCGAATTTACGAGTACTAAAAGAAGTATCTAGAGGAAGATCCTCTTCTAGAAGCGAAGCTTCTATTAGGTCTTCTTACATCCGCTTTATTTTATTTTATGGTATTGAAAGGTCTTTATTAATATTGACCTTTATTGCTATCCTAATACATTGATCTACCTATAAAAGTGGTTAGGGGACATTAACATGTCTTCCCCCTTAAACAACCTTGTCCTCAAGGTTTGAGATGTGGAAATTGTTGCAGAACGGTAGCCGGTTCCCAAGTGGCACCTGCTGCAGTCATATTCCACCGCATTTAGCACTTCCTTTGATGAGCTTCACGGCAACGCCCTTCCGTCCAAAACCGCTTCTCAAGTTGTAGCGCCAAAATGGATCCTTCTTCAAATAATTCTGGAAGGTTGGTTTGAAACTGGCACCTGGTTCCAATCACCTTCGCTTGTGAACATGAAAAACGTGGATGTGGCTTCGACCGATCAAGTGTAGTTAATCGATACGCGCAATTTGTCCCACCCCGCTAGAATACGGTAAGGACCATAGAATTTGGGCGTTAGCTTCTGACACCGCGCCGCCTTGAGGGAAGTTTGCTTATATGGTTGTAGTCAAAAAAACACCTGACTCTTCTACAAATTGACGCTCCGAGCGCCCTTGATCTGCTTTCTGCTTCAATCTCCCGCCTGGCCATGACCAAGTTCTGTTGCACGAAAGATATCTCCCCGATCAGTGTTTATCGAATCACCGACCTTTGAGGTACCCTTTGCAAGTATTACGAGAACCCACGTGGCTTCCTCGCCCATACACCGGCTTCAAAAGGAGTCAGCGGCGGTTGTATTGATATGTAGGTACAAACACCATTCGGCGAGGGTAATCCATTGTTTCTCCACTGGTGTTGTTTTCTCCGATGCAAAGCACCTCGTATAGGTTTCCGTAAACACTTGTTGACGACTTTCGCTTGACCATCCGTCTGGGATGATAAGCCGAAATGAGATGCAATTCAGTGCCTGGTATCTTGAACAGTTCTTTCCAAACTGTTGGTGAAAAGTTGGGTCCTCGGGACGTAAAACAATAGAGTTTGGCATGCCATGCAAGCTTGAAGACCCCGATCCATGAAAATTTGGGCTACCGCGGATGCAAGAAATGGGTGGTGAAGAGCACAAAATGAGCATACTTGGAAAGTCGACCCACCACCACCATTATCACCGATTTATTCCCCGACGGTAAGCCCTCAGAATAAAATCACATATATCCTTCCGAACATCGTGGGAATTGGGAGCGTTGAGGTGTCCGGAGATTTGGATCATTCCCTCGCTATGCTGGCGCACTCTTCACATTCGTACCACAAACTTAGCTGGATGTCCCGCTTTCATACCATCCCGCAAGGAGCTGCTTTTAATCCTCGGCCATGTTTTGCGAACTCCCTCGAAAATCACCGTAAGGTGTAGTATGAAGCCTTCGAGAGTACCGTCAGTGGATTTGAGCTTGGATTGTTTACTTAAATACAAGCTTAAATCTTTTGCATCGGCTCATCCCTCGAAGCCAAGAGTACCAGAGCTCATACTTTGTCTCCGGCATAGCTTGGCCGAATTAGATGGCGAATTCCTTTGGGGTCTCGTTTTTTATTCCTCAAAAGTAATGCCTTTGCGCCAATCAGTACAATGAAGGAAAGAGAAAAAAGAGGATCCTTCTCATATTATTTCCGACGCTGCATCCGGGCCACTACATTGTTCTGTCTTTTCCCCTTCTGTAAAATGATCCTTACAATCATAGCCAAAGAGCTTTAGTGACCCATTTTGTTGCTCCAGGGATGAAATACACGCTTGTTCCGTAAAGTTTGAGGCTTTGATGGTCTGCCTTAATTCTGGAAATCGCTTTTGCCCCAAGAGATAAGGACGCCATAATTCAACCGCATTTAATTGCCAAATATTTCTTTTCATAAATAGGTTTGCCCGCATTCTTCGCATTAACGTTTGTTCGTGAAAGGCCAGCACGTCTCCTTGCATAAGGCGACAATACACGCTCTCTTGACAAGCGCGTCAGATTGCAACACAAATGTCTTTGGGAAGTCGGGGAGCTTAACCGAGTGGTGCACATGGCCATCTTCAAAGTTTCAAAATCTTGAGCAAATTACCAGTCCAATTGAAAGAGAGTTCTTTATGAGGGTCTGGAGGGTACCGCATCTTTCCATAGTTCTTGGATGAACTTGCGTAATAATACCCCTCGCGGAGGTCTAAAAATCCACGCGAAGCTTTTAGAGTCTTAGGTGCGCCAATCTTAATAAAGGCTTCAATCTTTTTCGGTCCACCTCGACTATCCTTGCCCACTTAGATGACCTAAGTATTCAACTGATGCACCAAAAGCACATTTGACCTGCTTGCGAAAGTCAGGCCGAAATAGTAGGTTAAGAACTTGATCCACATGTGAGTTTCCATGGTCTCTTCCATGTCTTGCTATATATGAGGATATCATCAAAAGAACTAGGACAAACCGACGTAAGAAAACTAAGACATGGTTCATGAGGCTCAAAGGTGGAGGGCGGCACAACCCAAAAGGGCATGACCAAAAACTCGAAGTTGCTCTCATGAATGCAAAAGGTCGCCTTAGGGAATGTCACCTCTTCATAATGGATCCGGGTGCGGATAGCCCTCGAAATGGAAGGTCAAGTTTGGCGAAGAATTGGGCACCACTCAGTTCATCCGTGAGGTCATCAATGACCGATGGAATTTGTCTTTGATGTGAGTTTATTGAGGGCACGGAAGTCGTGACATTCGCCACCTAACCTTCTTTCTTTAGTACCACGACGACCAGAGAGGAGTAAGGAATCGTACTTCAGGGGACGGATGAACCTACCGAGTTCCCGGACCATTTTTTTCAATTTCATTCTTTTGGGCAAAGGGCATGATATGTAATGCGTTGGGAAGGCTTCCGGGACAGCAATAACTGATCATGGACGCTTCGAAGAGGGGAGTTCTGGGGAGTGGAGAAGAACGCTTTAATGTTTAGTTAAGAGGGTTTGAGGTCTTGGGGCACGTGGATCCGCGGTTTGAATGGTATGGAGTTGGGCCATGACACCCAAATGACCTTTTTAGAGCAATTTATCCATGCGATGAGAGATGATTATTTCAGGAGAACTCAAGTAGTGATGCCTTTGAAATTTTAAGGTGTGGTCATTGGGTCAAATTGCATGGTTAAATTGAAGTCCATGATCGGGACCCAAGGTCTCCGAGCCATTCTGCACCCAACATAATGTTGCAACTTCCCATGTCAATAGCAACATATGGGATTTGAGGTTGTAGTCACCTATTTGAGACGCATTACTTTTCGCCAAATACCACATTTCCTAGAGCCACCATTGGCAATCATGATTTGGAAATTATTACCGCCATGGATATAGCAAAGGTTTCCTCTTGCATGGCGCATGGCTGAATAAAGCAAGTCGCCACTATCAACCAAGATGATGACCTTCGGTTCTTGATATAACCGATTATCTTGAAAGTTTGGGGGGCAGAGAAGCCCCGTGGAGAGCATTGGAGGGAAACATGGGTTCTTCTGCAGAGGGTCGGAAGGAGGGTTTATTTCGCTTCGGGTGACTCTGTGAATATGGCGTCGTCATCGTCTTCTTGAGTGTCCTCAGAGATGGCCATAAAGCTATTTTGTTCCTTACATTTGTGGCCCGGAAATATTTTTCATCACGCTATAATAGAGGCCTTTGAGTTGTCGCTCACCCATTTCTGTTCGTCAATTTTTGGATTTTTAAGGGAGGGAGGGAGTAGTGGGTTTCTACCGGGTTTAGCTTGCAGCAAAGGCTTACCGCTTTGAGAGGAAGTTCAACGAGTTGCGCTTCTTGGCTTTTGGTAGTTTTCCACTCCAAGTCAGGGTCGAAATTACGAGGACATGGGCCCTAACCTCCTCCTTCTTAGCCAATCGATAAAAGACCGGGCGAAAAGAAGGCATCGGGCCATGCCCTCTGCTCTCGAAAGCTTCTATCACCAAATGCGTTTTATGAAGTTCTCGACCGCGGCCCGGACATCAATTTTGTCAAACGGCCCAAATGGTTGGTGCGTCGCTCAAAGCCGCTCATAAAGCCTGCCATCAAATCCAAGCAATATCCTTTGACGAAGTTTTCTCCCATCACAACACGGCTACTGGCGTTCTGATCGAGATGGAGAACACCATACCTGAAAGTTTGGCCAAGTCATCGGTAATGTTGTGAGAGAAATAATGTTCATTTGTGTGACCCAACCAAGGTCCGAAAGCTATCAAATTTAGTTACATCCAATTTGCTGGAAGGCGATGTCCCTTTGAAAGTGATGTGGAAGGAAATGGGAAGAGGTTTCCCGGGCCTTTTGTAGGGCATCATCAATGAGAGGGACGGAGTTTGCGCGCGCTACAAACGATGCATTCAAGTTCATTTTTTACTTCCGCTTACTGGCGGACGCAGACGCCATCTGGACGGGATGCATTCATGGAGGCATCACCTGAGGCAATAGTAGCACTAAGTCGTTGCACTTCTTGTTGGGTATTCCCCGGCAAACCATGCGTTGCAAGTAGTTGAAGCGACTCTAAGTTCTTTATTACGTATGTTTCGCGAGGACGGTGAACTGAAAGGGGTGCTGCGGGGTCAGAAATTTTTGCGTAAAAATGATATGGATAAAGTGATAAGGAAGAAGAGATGAATCTAACGGAATAGGTCTCAAATAATGGTGAAAAATGGGTGACCTAAGATAAGGGCTGGTCAGAAATTTTGCAGAAAATGATATGGATGAAAGATAAGGGCTAAGAGGTGTGAGTCTATACTGGAATAAGTCTCCAAATAGTAAGGGAAAAATTCCGCATCTCTTTTTTTGTTTACGTACCGCTGGGTTGCTTTGTCCAAGAATGCCGCAAAGGTTTAAATCCCTAAATTCCGAACTGCCGTAGAGTATTTACTTAGCAACCCTAATATAGATGCGCGTTAATAGATCCGGTTTAATTTGTTTATTGTCGCTTTTATGTTCCCTGCTGGTTAGGTATTCAAGGGTTCTACGTATTAAGCGTTCTTTGCCCTGCGGCTATAGCTCTCCTGATATAATGCAAGGGTCCAACAGTAGTATTCGCCCAATATCTCGTGGCACTAACTAAGGAGGATATAACACATACCCCAGTCAGTACTACCTGACTACCCGTGTACTAGAGAGTATCTTCCGGTGCGTCGCTCGGTGACACTATAGCATCCTACCGATAGGTTGGCCCTACGAGGGCTTCAAGAAAATCTAGGCCAAATTGCCGCCCGCGCCACCACCGGCAAGTACCGGGTTGCTAAGGGTGGCCAACAAACGGCGCTTAAGAACCACTTGTATTTCCTCTGCATGAATCCCCTCAACCGCTGGTTTTCTTATGCGCCGTAACTTACGCATCTCCTCGGTGGCTTGGGGTGCGACTTAATACGCCCTGCAATTTCAAAAATACCCACAATTCTCGCCATGAAAGTGCTCGATACCACTCTGTAAGATACCATATATAAAAATATGCAGTAATGTTAAAACGAAATGCTAGAAATGACGTAATACCGCGAAAAATATCCACATAATCTCTGGCCAATGCCACCGCAGTCGATATACAATTATAAATAGCAATGTAATAGCACTTTGAATCGATAGCAATGTTCACAAGTTCTTCGAGGGGCAACCGCCAATCGAAAATTGCTACAATAATATCCGCTTGGTTTCTACACCCCTCAATTCTATTTATACTCAAGCATCTAGAGAAGATCCTCCGAAGCGCCGAAGCTTCTATTAGGCCCTCTTACATCCGCCTTTGTATTCTATTTTATTGAAAAGGTTCATTAATATTGACCTTTATTACATCCAATACATTGATTCACCTATGTGCGGAGAAATCTTAACGTATTCTTGAAGGAGGGAGGGCAGCCGAGGTGTGTCGGGAGTCCGCTGAATGTGTGGTCGGTAAGGTGATAGGGAGCCATCTGAGTGGAGAGGGTGCTGGCAGGTGTGGAAAATAGGGTTATCGCGGGTTTGGTTTATTTTATTTTTATTTTTTTAATTCTTATTTATTTAATTTATTTTACTTATTTTTATAAATATATATATATATTTGGTTCTAAATAAAAAATTTATTTATTTATTTTTTTTCTTTTATTTTTTTTTTTTTTCGAGAAACTAGAATTTGGAATGTAGATGGCCAAGGACCCAGTTATGGCCAAAGACCTTGGATTCGAAGAAGCTCTGAAATGAAGAGGTTGGCCAAAAGCCGAATCAAACAAAGGTTTAAATAAAGTGCCATGTATCGGACTTAACTTCTGCTCGATACCAAATGAGACGAACAAGTTCGCTCACACAAGAATTCATCCAAAATATTTTGAATATAACAAAGTAATCCATATAGGACTGTTAATAAATGAATAGATAAGATAATATGATAAGATGATTACAATTGAGAATGAGGGCTCGCTATATACCCACGCAGGGGTGCCCCCTTACCAATATTCATGTCCCTTGAGACGGACCTTCATTATTAATACCATTATTTATTAACTATTATTATAAGTTATGAATATCTATTTATGTATATGTATATTTCTCATGTTCATAACACTCTCTCTAGGGTACCACCGTATTAGAGTTCTGAGACATCTAAGATCTAATCTCTTCCCAGCTGCCATTATATGTGGGTGACAAGAGTCTTTGGTTATGTCATTGGCTAACTAACACTTTAAGATTCCAACCCGCATGAACCATGTGTTCACTGCCGGAGGTACCCTTTTTGGTTACCCTCTTTGATGACATCTTCACGAGGCACTAATTTGGGAGGAACATCTCAGTATCGATGAGGCGCTAGAATTTTGGCGATCAACTCTATGCACATTCACCGTGAATTTGGTATGATTGAGATGCTTTATTTGGGGCATGTGATCGGGAAAAATGGGGTCCAGGTACACTAGGAGAAAACAGGGTAATTCCGACCTGGCTCTACCCTGCTAAATGTGATAGAACCGAAAAGCCTCAAAATCGCCACACTTTATTATAGAAAATTGCTTAATGTAGTTCTCATAGCTGACGCATTATTAATTCCTCTTACGTGGTATCTCACCAAGAAGGTGGAAGCTTTTAGTTGGACAGATGAAAATACACGTATATTTCGAGAAGATGAAACACGTAATGAGTTCGTCCCGCAGGCTAGCCCCACGTACTCTTTACTCACCCATTTTGCCGGAGTGTGATGCATTAGGATAAGGATAGGAACCGTGATGCAAAACAACCATCCCATTGCTTTCGAGAGACACAAAATTAAGGATTATGAGAGCCATACTACCGATATACTCCATTAAAGATGCTGGCTATCATGCATGCACTAGCCGAGTTCAGAAAGTACTTGGTGGGGAACATGTTTAAGGTGAAGAAAGATCATAACAACGTAAGGTTCCTCATGGAGCAGAAAAAATTGAGGGAGGGTAAAAGTGGATCGCGAAAATTCAAGCATATGATTTCCTCGGTAGATCGAAAGTACGCAGCGAAAGAACAATGTGGTGGTCACGCCCTTCTAGAGTAACACCATCCTATGGAGATTATAGTTGATTGAAAGCTCTTCCTGGTAGAGAGAGCAATTTCAAGAACAAGTTTGTTTGTGAGATCCTTTGATGGTTAGACCCAGGATGATCGGTACAAAGTTATTGATGACATCATTTATTACAAAGACAAGATCTACCTAGTACCAGAATCTCAACTGAAGGAAAAAAATCATGCATGCAACACATAGTTCACCATTGGCAGGACACCCTAGGTACTTGAAAAAACTACATGCAGATCAGGGAAATATTTACGTGGAAAGGCCCCAAGACGATGCCTGACTCATGAGGGAATGCAACGCTTTTCTGCTACCTAAATAAAGCATAGCATAATCACTCTGGACTCGACATTTTCCAACCACTTCCCATTCCGTAACAAAATGGGAAAGCATCTCTATGGATTTCATCATAGGGTTGCCCTGTGGAAGCTGACCAGATTTATGTGGTGGTCGATAGGCTCACGAATTTTGCACATTGTTTTCCATACCCTCCAAATATTCAGCAACGCAAGTAGTAGAGTTGTACTTCAGAGAGGTATTCTGATTGCACATGTTGCCAAAAACTATTGTTAGCGACATAGATAGCGTGTCCATGGGAGTGATTTTGGCAAGAGCTTTAGGTTCATGTTATCGGGGACATAATTGACACCTAGCAATCTAGCTACCATCCTTAGACTGACAAACAGATCGAGATTGTGAATAAATGGCTTGAAGGCTATTTGAGGAATTATATGTCAGGCCAATTTAAAGCTTGATAAAGTATTGCACTTGGGCGAGCACTGCTTCAACACAACCTATCACATGTCGATTGGGATGACAATTTCGATCTCTTATATGGATACAATGCCCTACATTTGTATAGCAAATTTATATTTGGGAGAGTCGAGCCCCTGCTAAGGCCAAAGTATTGGATCTAAGAGAGTCAAGACATCCTTAAGACTCTCAAAGATAACTTGCATGTAATGGGTCTTAATCACTTAAGATGTATGCGGATCGGCTGTGGTGGAGAACAAATTCGTGGGGATTTGGTATACCTCTTACAACCCTATCACCGACACCAAAATGAAGGCGTAGACTTTGAAACCTCGATTTTAAGGATCTTACAAGATTTCAATCCGAGGGATTTGAGAAGTACCGCGAGTTAGAACTTCCGGAGGGATGTAGAATAAATAATGTTTTCCATGTTTCATTAATACTCAAGCAGGCATTAGACAACGGTTGTTTCTACCGAAATGCCCACTGGATGTAGAAGGTCGTTTTTGGTTCTCGGGTTCCCTCAAGAAATTTTGGAGGCCGGAATGAAAGCTAAGGAACAGACTATCAAAAGAATACCTTGTCAAGGGGAGGCTGATTTGCCTCCAATCGAGGATGCTACATGGGAGGGAGAACATGTGCTCCAACATCTTGGATTGAAATTGCTTGTGGAAAACAATCTTGCTGGAGTAATCAGAATGTCCTCATCCGCTTAAGAGTCACAAGGGAAGAATTCTGCTAGCCTAATTGAGTTCTTGTGGGCTAGGGCGGAAAATAATCTAGGGAACAGATCTTCTAGGAAACTTTTATAAAAGCCGTCGGGTAAAAGGGACATGGGTTCTAGCTGGTCAGTGTCACTATAAAGCGGAGAAACCCATAAAAGGACTTTTAATAAATAAAATAAGGAAAGA
Source organism: Picea sitchensis (assembly GCA_010110895.2). NCBI lineage: Eukaryota > Viridiplantae > Streptophyta > Pinopsida > Pinales > Pinaceae > Picea > Picea sitchensis. The sequence goes on from SNQJ01S0078411.1 coordinate 62,769, forward strand.
GCGGAAGAGACCTCAAGTGAATAATAAAAGTGGGAAAAATGAGGAGTTTTCCATCATTCTTGCATATCGTTCATTGAGAAAAGATTTTGGAGAGCTCTTGAGAAGAGAGACTAGGTTTTTGGAAACCTTCCCTTGTTCATTGGTTTCTCGTGTTGCAACGATACACCCTAGTTGGTTGGGGGTTGGAATCACTCAGATTTCAACAGTGAGCTGCATTTCTAAGTAAGCATCATTCTTAAAATTGATTTCTGGGTTCTTTTTGGTTGATTTTGCAGTTGTGGGCGCTATCTCTAGTGTGTTGGGTGCTCTCCCATTGCTTGGGCAACTTTATTGAGTAGGAGCTGAGTCTTTTGAAGTGGGGAATCAAACTCCTCATTGTTGATCTCTATATTCTTCCAAAGTGGGCGCCATTCCTCTGAACTGGGCATATCTTTGGGCACAAAACATAAATAAACCCCTGTTGCTTAAAGGCTGATTTACTCTCAGATCTGGGTGCATTTTCTGTGGTTGGAAGGGCGACTCTCTAAGTGGGAAGAATGAACTTTGTTCCTGGCAGCATTACCTTCAGTTGTGTGACAAGTTCCCATTGTACTCTTGTTGGTTTGGATTGATATCCCTCTCCTCAAATTGAATTCTCATTGCAGAAGCAACATTTCTCTGTAGGGGGACTTTAGACAGAAGAAAAGGGATTAGTTGGGTCGATTCCAGCAGCTTTATTCTTGTAGCAAGGGACAGCCCATTTACAAACTGGCATCAAGTCAAAGCTGTGAGTTATTATTAGTTCTGAGACTATTTTGTATGCTTTAAATAAAGATGATATCTTTGTTGAATTTAATTAAATATATCAGCTGCCATTGTTGAGGTTTACTATGGTTATTAGATATAGTGTTGTTGTAATGTGGGGTCTTTTTTTATATGTAAACTCTGTGGAGAATGAATGACAGCACCACATGAAACCAAATAAGGGTCATGTTATCGCGCAATTTATACTTGCCCAAAAGCCAAAGGAAAGTGATCACTAAATTTGTGTAACAGGAGGTTGTCCTATGTCCTATCACTGTCACCTAAATAAGACACCTCTTTCTCTTTAGGGATGAGCCTGAGACGCCCCCGAAGGACCTCGGGGTTTGAGAAGCTGCTAAAAGGTTATAGCTCTCAAGTTCTTTCCTCTCAAGTCAATTGACTGTGAAAGTCTGTTTAATAATATGAAGCAGATATTTTCTTAAGTGTACCCGCTTCCATAACAAGACAACAAGAAAAACACTCATTTGCAAGTAACAATTGATATTAGTGCTTCAGAAAACCTTGGACTTTGAATAAAAGTACATTGATATACAAGATGAAACAAACAGAAATTCTATAACAGCAATTATATATATATATATATATATATATATATATATAATGATACTTCACAATCATGCCTTTAAACAAACTCTTTCAATAATGACCCAAAATGATAACCTAAAATTGCCAATGTGCTAGCATTTGTCAGAGGCAAAGAAGGCAATGTAAAATCAACTTTAACACTTGCTTTTAGGAGCTTTTACTGCTGTAATATATGGCTGTAGCTTACTTTTGTAACAGCAACAAGAATGTTATTAAGTTAGTCTGATCTAAGTTTAGGGATAGTTAGCAAAGAGCTTGAGGTAGATGGTTTGAGGGTTGTTTTCATCAATCAAAATCAAATGTAAGGTATAAACCAGTGTCTTTAGGGTTAATGGAGTCACTTTTGCAGCAACAATCTTGAAGGAAACAAATGATAATATGTGAACTAAAGACAAGAGGGAGGATAGTTGAGGTGTTGGTAACCCAAGGCCTCAATCATCAAATCCTAGAAGGAAAACAACTACTAGGAAGTAGGTAACCCTAGGCCCTAGTGGTCTTCCTTCTTCTTTGGCTCAAGCTTGAGATAAATAAAAGCTTAATGAAGCAATGGTCCTAGAGTGCTACAAAGGTAGGGCTCGAGCATATGCTTCAATGGAGGTGTCTTCTAGCAAAATCAAGTAGGTGGATAACTATTGAGATAAGGACAATAACATGTGCTTGTTCTCCTAGGCCTTTACACTAGCAATTTCATAATCTTAATAAATGCAAAGTAAAAGATACCATAACCATTCAAAGAAAGAAGAATTGCAAATTTTCACTTACATTCACCAAGAATAATCTAGTAACATGCCCTAGTTGAAGACTTTGCACCATGA
>SNQJ01S0078412.1:5168-24395 GCA_010110895.2 Picea sitchensis
TAAGGAACAAATCATCCACATTTAATACTAAGATAACAGGATGATTCTGTACAATATTTATATAAAGATAGGGATCTGTTATACTCTTGGTGAACCCAAGACTCTGTAGAAAACTGTCAATTCTTCCATACCAAGCTCTCAGAGCTTGCTTCAATCCATACAAGACTTTCTTGAGTTTCCAAACATGGGATTGTTTCCCATGGATCACAAACCCCTCAGGTTGTTCGATATAAACCTCTTGCTCAACTTCACCGTTAAGAAAAACAATCTTAACATCCATCTGGTGAATTTTCCAACCAAAAACTACAGCAAGAGAGATAATGATTCTGATGGAAGTATATATGGAAACAAGAGCAAAGATCTCGTCATAGTCAATTCCTTCTTTCTGAGAGAAGCCATGAGCCAAAAATCTAGCCTTGATTTTTTCAACACTACCATATGTTGTATTCTTTATTTTGTAAAGCCATTTGGAGGTTACCATTGCTTTTCCATGAGGTTTTGGGACCATTTTCGATAAATCATTCTTTAGAATTGAATCATACTCTTCTATCATTGTATCTTTCCACACTTTATGTTTGGAGGCTTCTTCAAAGGTGGAAGGTTCTGATTCAATCACAAGATTCAATTGGGCTATTAGGTTGGAGTACTTATCGGGTTTCTTTCTTTCTCTGAAGGTGCCTTTAGGTGTTGCATTCTTTTATGCTTCTTTTAGAATTTCCCGGCACCAAGTTGGCTTCCTTTTAACATGAGGTTTCTCTAAGGGAAACTTGATAGTATCCCTTGAGGGATCCACTAAAGGCTCTAAGGTCTCCTCCCTCTATACATCTAGAAGAGGTGAATCTGAAGGTTTTGGAGATGGAGCTTTCTGCTCCTCTGAATCACATGGAAGTTCTCTGGAACGATGAAAAGTTGCTTCTTCATGAAAAGTCATGTCTCTGCTGACCTCATTGAACTTTTGACCTGGTACATAAATTCTTTATTCCTTTGAGGTTTCATTGTATCCCACAAAAGTTCCTTTCTTTCCGGAGGGCTCTAACTTAGTCCTCTTTTCTTTTGGAATAATAATGTAGACTGGACTGCCAAAGATTCTCAAATGATCAACATAGGGATTTATACCGGTGAAGACTTCTTCTGGAGTTTTCTCTTCAAGGGATTTATGAGGACACCTGTTATGAATGTAGAATGCAGTGCTTGCAGCTTTGGCTCAAAGAGATAAAGGTAGATCCTGATCATACATCATGGCTCCGTCTACTTCACAGATCGTTCTGTTCCTTCTTTCTGCAACCCCGTTCTACTAGGGATTATAAGGCATAGTCAAATCCGTCTTAATCCTGGAAGCCCGATAGATTTCATCATACTTGTAGGAGTCAAGTTATTTTCCATTGTCCATTCTGAAAACATGGATGTGTCTACATGTCTGGTTCTCAACAAGATTCTTAAAATCTTGAAATCTGTTGAAAGATTCATCTTTAGTCTTCAAAAAATAAATCCAAGTTTTACGAGAACAATCATCAATAAAAATGATATAGTAAAGACAACCATTCATAGACGAAGCAGTCATAGGTCCACAAAGATCAGAGTGAATAAGATCTAAAATKCCATTAGTTTTTCTATTGCTGTGAGGGTAAGATTTATTTGTATTCTTACCGAGAGCACATCCTCTACAAACACTATCATGCTCAAATGAAAACACTAGCATACCTCTTACCATATTTTGCAAACCTAGGAGCGYGTTGTAGTTGAGATGTCCAAGCCTTCTGTGCCAGAGCTCGTAGTGGTTTATTTTCTTGTGAGCTAATGCTTGAACAACTTGACCTGTGATTTTGTAGAGTCCACTCTCACGAGTTCTGATARTCATGGMAGAGCTCAAATCCCCTTTTGAGGGCCACATGAGAACCTTCCCTTTGGTGAAGGTTATTGAGTATCCTTTGCTTTCTAACAATGCAACTGAGATGAGATTTTTCTTTAATCCAGGAACATAAAGAATTTCATCAATATGAAATACATTACCTGATTGAAGTTGAAATGATGTTGATCCAAACCCTTTTATGTCATATGTGCCATCATCAACCAGTTCTACCTTTATATTGAACTTCTTATCCAGATAGTTTACAAGATTATGTTTGAAGCCTATCATATGTTTGGAGGCCCCGTTGTCCATTAACCAAACATCCTCCGACTTGGTTATAGTGCCAGAGAGGGTTGAGATGAGATAATATTCTCGGTGTTGTTCTTGTTCTTTGGTGGCATCCCTGGTTCTTCTTCTTTGAGGTTCCTTTTGAGGCTCTACTTATTCAATGGCAACTGAGGCATGGAACCTACCTTTTCTTCTCTGTTGTGAAGGAGGGTTCCTACAATCTTTTTCATAATGTCCTAGCTTATTGCAGTTAAAGCATCTTACTTTAGATAAATGAGGATGAAGATGAGATAGCTTACCTTGTGGTTTCTTACCTTTGCCTTTGGGATGAGGAAGCTTCTTCCATCTCTTGGCTTTAGCTGAAAGGGCATGATCTTTTACATTTGAGTGCTCATTTCTACTTTTGAGTCTTCCTTCTTCTTTTAAGAAATCATGCCATAGTCTCTCGAAGTTAGGTTGAGATTCTCTTCCGTTGAACGAAGCAAGAAACATTTCCCATGACTCAGGGAGTCCATCAACTGTAGTTTTTACAAGGTCATCATCATACACAACAACTCCTATTGTTGTAAGATAATCTCTAGTTTGAGCAATCTTGGAGAAGAAAACAACGATGGTTTCATCCTTTCCCATATTTAATGTACATAGTTGTTTATTCAATGTTCTCTTCGGAGTTGGAGCCTTCTTTTCATAGTGATTTCCTAGGGCATCAAAGCATTATTTGGTAGTCCTTAGATGACCAATGAGGGACATCATGTTGTCCTTAACTGAGTCAAAAATGATTCTTTTAGCTTTGTCCTGTCTCTTCTTGTATGCTACCCTGCCAGTATTTGAAGTGGGTTCTTCTATTGCCCCGGTAACCAGCTCATCCAAGTCACCCTCTTCTAGTATGTTGAGTACCCTAGACTTCCATGCATTGAAGTTGGAGGCCCCTTCAAGCCTATCTTTTTCTTTGACTGAAGATGAGGCCATGTTTAGTTCTAGATCAGATTATGAAATGGATTTACGATTGATTTGCAAAACAAACCCTAAGAAGTGGATCTAAATAATAAGATTTATGTGGGAGGGATTGTTTGTAAGATTCAAAGGAACCACAGTATTGATTATTCGGAGGTCGATGTTTCGAGTCCATATCAAGACCCATCATCAGGACATCTAAGCCCGGGTAAAGAAGAATCTGAAGAGAAGAGATAAATAGTGAATCTACGAGAGGTGGAGAATTCTAAAGTCGGCTCTAAAAATGTAGAAAGTTTTTAATTTAAAAATATTTTAAGAAATTTGAATTTCTAGGGTTTAAATAAATTAATAATTAATTGTAAGATTTTTAATACAATATTAATAAAGGTTTATTAATGTCAAAATTAGAATAAATTTCTTTTAATTTTTTATATAAGTGTCAGGGCAATATTAATTGTAAGAGATAAAATATTTAATTGTAGGAGTTTTAATAGAATATTAATAAAGGTTTATTAATGTAATGATTAGAATAAAAAAATAATAATTTTTAATTTTTATAAATGTTAGAGCAATATTAATTATAGGTTAAAGGAAAATTTGAGGGAAGGGTTATTAATACTGAAAGGTTGTTTTTGTTTATAAAAAGAGGGGGGGGGGAAGGGGGGTTTACAAAAATTAAGGTGTTGTAAAAAGATAAGGAGGTGAAATAGATGAACCTAGGTTTTAGGGTTAAAGTGTAAATTACCCAGTACGTCTGTCTTGGATCGGAGGGATACAATTTTCGCTAATTTCTAGACCATTGTCTTTGTTCAGGTTGTTAGGGTGTTTGAGGATTTCAATAGCTTCTTTGATTCTGCATTTGAAGCAGTGATCTTCCTTGGCTAAATTTTTTGTGTCTTCTAGGCGTATGTGGTGTTTGGATGAAAAGGAGTGTTTGGCTAAAACTGAGGTACGAGTACGTTCGTTCTTGATATCTGTTCCATGTTCTTTGATCTTGATCTGAAAGGAGCAGCCGGTTTCTCCTATGTAGCATTTACCACAAGAACATTTTGTTTTGTAAACTCCTTTACATTTATGATGGTCAGGTTTATCTTTAACATATTTCATTTTTTGTTTGATGGTTTATGGGGGTTTAAAGGAGGTCTTAATCTCNCAGCCGGTTTCTCCTATGTAGCATTTACCACAAGAACATTTTGTTTTGTAAACTCCTTTACATTTATGATGGTCAGGTTTATCTTTAACATATTTCATTTTTTGTTTGATGGTTTATGGGGGTTTAAAGGAGGTCTTAATCTCTTTATTTCTCATGACATTGGAGATCTTATCAGTTATTCCTTGGATATAAGGAAGGTAGGTTGTAGTATCGAGGGGTTGGTTGTTAGATGGTTTAGGTCCATTAATTTCTCTATCTAGGGATTTTTTTTTATCATTTTCTTAATGTCTTTGTCCTTGTAGCCTATGCTCTAGATAACCCTAGAGAGGTGATCTTTTTCTTGAACTAGGTTATCATCATCGGAAATTCTTAAGGCCCTCATGGCTAGAGTGTTGACGACACCAACTTCTGGGTTGGGTGGTGATGAGAGCTAGCGTGATGGTAATTTTTTGTGTGGGTATTTTTCCTATAGACTCTATGTCCAAGACTCTCACATTCTTTCCTTTTGATTAGTACGTATAGGAAGGGAATACTACCATTTTCCTCAAGTTCCATTCTGAATTTGATCTCTTTAGAAATATCATTGAGATGTTGGAAGAATTTTTCTAGTTAGTCTTTACCGTGGGGCCAAAGTACGTTGGTATAATCAACGAATCTCTTCCATCTTAATGGTTTAAGAGGAAAGGAATCTAGGGATTTTTTCCCGAAGTTTTCCATGAAAAGATTGGCAACAATGGGAGAAAGTGGGGATCCCATGGCTACATCGCTTGTTTGTTCAAAAAATCCACCTTGATAGCTAAAAAATGTGGAACAAAGAAAAACCTCTGCTAGTTTTGTTGTTTTCGGGTCTGTCACTTCATTAACAACCTGGATAGCTTCATCTACGYARGCTCAAGTCTTCAATTCTTGAGCTCTTTTCATGCCCTAAGCTTTGATTCCATGTTATATTTAGGGAAAAATTGGAGAAAACAATAATGATTTAAAATTCTATTCACTAGATTAGCACATTTAAGAAAAGACATAAATAGATCTKAATTAAATTYTGAACATCAACAAAATTTCTGAGTGCAAAAACAAACCTTAGCTTACCTCTTAGCCAATGAAAAATGTACGTGTCACATGTGTGGATGTAGACCTCTTTAATATGCTCAGAAAATTAGTTTAAGGTTCATGGATCAAGCTTATAGGGTTTGATCTCTATCATATGGACCGGTGGACATTTTTCCAAAGGATAGACCACAAGCAAGGCTGGAGAAGAATGATGTCCACAATTAAGACTATAGAATTCACCAGCAACAAATACTCCACAAGATGAGACAACAAAACTTCCACAACAGGAACAACAAAACCTCCTCAAATGAAACAACAAGACCCTCCACAAAAGTTACAACAAAAACTCCACATAAAAGATAGACAACTTAGGGATACACACCCACAAGAGGGACAACACATAGAAAAACACCCACAAGAGCCTCAACTCAATCAACAACAGCCAAGAGGAAGGGTCGTGGTACCTTTATCAGGTCTGTGGCTCCTTTAAACAAGTCTGGAAGCCAAGAAGAGGGGTCACGACACCTTCACTCAGGTCTGTGGCTCTATCATGTAGGGTTGACAGTCAAGGGAGACACCACATGCATCTCATACACTAGCAAGAAAAAGGATGAAGCTCCCATTCAATAACAAGTCCAAGTAATTTACCTCAGATCCGAAACAAATAATCCAAAGGAGGGGCCGCACCATCACCAAGAGAGATCAACTGAGGTAGCCGCAATAATAGGAGAGTGAGGAGTGAGTGAGTATGTAAAAATGCTAGAGGGGAGGGTTTCTTTTATAACTAAGGAGAGGGGTTAGGGCTAAAATAAAAATAATTAAATAATGACAATTTAATTAATATAAATATTAATTAAATGTCAATTAAATCAAAGTAAATTATAAAAACCCCTCACCACATAAAACAAGAGGGAAAGAAAGACAACAAGCAAGGAGGAACTTTAAGACAAATTCAAGGGGGTCCACAATGGAAAAACATGTCCACATAAGTCTCATAATGACTTATAAACTTTTATCATCACTGCATAAGAGGGCACATCAACAATGTGATCATGTCCATCTTCTTAGCCACTCCTAGGTCTCATGGACCATCCCGAGAGAGAGGAACAAGATCACACATCATCACATCTTGGTATTTAAACAAAGATCTACCTAGTCCAATACCAAGTTGCCCCAAAACACATATGGGGGCCCTAGAACACATCTAGGTTCTTATCCACTAAGGTACAAGACCAAGGATCAACCCATGCATTAAGCAAGGGTTCTCTGGAACACATCCAGGGGCCCTAGAACACATCTAGGGACTTACATCAACCACCAAGGATCAATCCAAGCATCGGGTAAGGATTCCCTGGAACACATCCAGGGGCCCTAGAACACATCTAGGGACTTACTACTTAGTCCTAGACCAAGAACCCCAGTCATATATTGGGGGCCCTCACTAGGGTCTTTTTCCATGGCTCTCACTGCTTGGTCTCAAACCAAGAAACCCCAGGAGTGTATTGGGGGCCCTAGTCCTCATCTAGGGTCTTATGCCATCCTCCTAGAGAATGGCTCTTGCAACTGCACTAATTTTAACATGGGTGGCCCCACCATCAACCAATGTTGTAATCTTATGCCCCTACACAATGCCTTTGACCCTGAAGGTGTAATATTAAGGGACTCCTAAAAGTGTGGAAATGGTCACTCCATTAGGACTATACTGCAATGGTTCCTGCTCTGTAGCATGTGATGGCTCACCACTGTCATGTCCAATGCCCTCCTCATCATTGTCATCCTCTTCATCAGAAACTACCTCAATATAATGGACTTTACCTTTACCCATACATCAATGGCCTGGTTTTCATGGCTCCTTGCAATTGTAGCAAATCTTTTTCCTCCTTAGTTCTCTCTGATTTTCCTCATCCAACCCGCCCCTCCTTGTCCATGTCTTATGGGGAGGTTTTGACACCTAACTCTTTTGTGGAATAAATGTTTTTTCCAATGTCTTCTCGGGGACCGTGTATTTCATATCTTGGGTTTTCATGATAGTTTCTTGTAGTTTGTTTGGCCTGAAATCCTTCACCCAACCTCTTAAGGGTTTAGTCAATCTCTCTGTGAATAACATCACCAGTCTCTGCTTAGAAACATCATTCACCATGACTGTCATCCGCTAGAACTATGTAACATAGGCCTTTGGTGTACCTGTCTACCTCAGTTGTGCCAACTCCCTAATGTGGACCTCAAGGTACTTCCTATCAAACCTGTCCATCAGCCTTTGGGTGAAATCCTCATAAGATGTTATGTTGGAATGTCCCAATGTTAAAAGCCCATGGTACCACCACCCATGAGCCTCTCCATCCAAGTGTAGGGTGAAAAATTCGATCGCCTATGTCTCTATCATTGGGTTAAGCTGGAAATAAGTGTCCAACTTATGTACCCATGCTTGGGTTGTGCACCTGTTAGATCCATCAAAATATGGGATAGTCATCTTCCCCAATTTGCGAGGAAGATCATAATTCTAATTTTGGCTCGTCTTGGGTTTGTTCCTCATCCTGAGGTTGCAGTAGTCATTGTAAGACATGGCTTCCTAGGATCCTTCTTACATCAACTAAAACTCCCTTAAGTAAGAGTTCATTTCGTCTACCCCCTATTTCTCTAGTGCTTTTTTAGGTTTCTCCTCAAGGAATGACGAAAATAAGGGTATGGGTACCTTCCTGCTACCGACCTAGAAGACACTTTGTGATGGTACATAGGTATTACTCCCTTCAGGAGTCCTACCACCTATATGGTTGGCCTCTTCATGATTTCCATTGGTACCTCCCTGGTTTTGGTTTGCTTGATTTCTGGAAAAGAACTGTGTCAGTACTTGTGTTATTTGTTGCTTCCCATTAGCTATGCTTTCCAACAGTTGTATGGTCCTATCTTTAGAATGATCCCCCGTAAATCTCTCTACTTCTATGCCTTATGACTCTGATCTTGGGGTGGGTTGTTTCCCTCGTCCTCTAGTCTTTCTTGGAATCAATGCCTCAAGAAGTTACAGGCTGGTAAGATCACCAGCTCTGATACCACTGTAATGTATCTATCTAGGTTATGTGGGAATATTATGTTTGCTACCCAAAATATTTTTTCTGTTTATGTGATTTTTTCAAACAGTTTTCCTTAATGCTATTATGGCTTCTTACTAAGAGATAAAAAAATTGGCAAACACATTGCATGCATCCATTACACATAAAATAGAGAAGATAACCATGGCATCTTATTATGGATTGAAACCCCAATTACAAAAATACAATGATATCTAGTGGTTGTAATAACAACTGCAAAATACTCCTAAACAGACAAGTCTAATGGTCGTAAGGCAGCTGCACAAATCAACTAACATAAACAATACAAGGAAACCTTGAATAATGCCAATCTATGATGCTCTCTGTGACGATTTTCTCCAGTGGTGTCCCTCTTGTTACCTACGAACCCAATCAAACGGCTTGTTGCAATCCCGATCGCAGATTTCCTTGCGAGAAAACTGTTAGACGTATAGTAGGGCCTCACGGGATGCCCCATAATCAACCCTTAGGGATGCCCTAAACCCAAATTTCTCCGAAACCCTTCGGAAACCTGCAACTATATGAGCTCGACCTCGTCCAAAAATCTCTGTAAACCTCCTGTGTACCTCAGTATCTCCTCAAATGAAAGAAAACTTCCAAGTGAACCTCCAATGGTAGACTCGGATGGACTCCCCCTCCTATCTAGGTAGGGAGGATATTTCACCACCAAAACTGGATTGCAATAGTGGAAGGGTTTTGCTAAACCCTAACGAAACAATGGCTACAAGATCACTCCAGGATGAGAGATCAAATCATAATGCCAAAGAGAAGGGTTACCCCTCTATTTATCCTTGCTCTGGGCCTTCTAGATCTTTCCCCGTTTTGACCAAATCAAACCCTCACTTTATTTTCATTTAAATATAATTATTTATTTTATTTAATGTCACTTTAGGATTTATCATTCTAGTGACACCAAATAAACCTCCTTGACTCCATCTCCCTTGTTGGCTATAGCCTTTATGAGTCACATAGGCTATTGAGTCATCCTCTGTCATGATCAATTGGGCGGGGACATTACACAAAATATAGTGCATGCTGCAGTGGATGAATTTGCAATCACAAGAAGTTGATTTAGCAAGGTGTTAACACTATGGTTTCCATGGTTACTGCTCTAGAGAACAAGTACTCCAAATACTTCATGTAATTGAGTTGGAGCGATTTCATATGTGCCAAGATGATTTCCATTAAATTTTCAACTACATAGCGTTCAATACCTCATTAATACTAAGAGGAAATCAATTCGAAACAATAAATAGCTTATATAAGAGCGGTATTTAAATATTTCATGCATTCATGCTAGCCATTGTATCGTTAGTTTACAATTAGTGGAAAACTAAAGAGCAACTTGCTTTATGGATTTCAAAGAATGGCTATTGTGTGTTCACTAAAAGGATATTTGGAAAACATGATCTTGTGGTAACTAAGAGAACTATGTCACTCCCTAAGAAGAAGCATTAAAATGCATAACATACACTACCCAAAAGAACAAACGGTTGATTATGTTTTTTTCATCATTATATGGCAAGGTGATGTAGTTTCCCTTTGAACATGGACTACACAAATAACAAATGGCTAAATATGTGGTTTTATTATTGTATCGAAAAATAATGCAATTTTCCTAAAGAAGTGATTAACTATATGGTTTTATCACTACATGGAAAAATTATGTAATTTGCTCATCTACTAATTTGGAGTAGAATGTTATTTGCACATCTTATAATTGAGATTTTTTTTATATGGTCAATTCATCCATGCTTGTAGGGACATGCAATAATAGTCAATTTATAGGTTGGGCCATAGGTTGGGTTTCCTCTTCCAAAATCCCCCTTCGCCCATAAACACTCTTTGTTTATAGGTTGGGCCATAGGTTAGGTTTCCTCTTCCAAAATCCCCCTTTGCCCATAAACATTGTTTGTTTATAGGTTGGGCCATAGGTTAGGTTTCCTCTTCCAAAAGCCCACTTTGACCATAAACACTCTTTATTGATGAAACTATTTATATAAATAATCCTTCGGCTTTTTTGGTTAAACAACTTGTAACTCTCAATGAATTGCTAAGACATATGTTATCATTAATTTAATTTTGTATGTGAATTGCTAAAGAATATGTCACATCAAATTTAAGTATGTATATGAATTTTGCTTCATGCATGTGGGATTAACAATTAATTATGCAATTGAAATTGCATCAATGCCCACCTTCATGCTTGTGGGATTAAAAAATCCCCAATTGAATCACAAAGACTTCAAGGCTAAATATGGAAAAGCTTAATCCTAAATTCAATTCTCATAGACTCCAAGGCCATATATATAAAAACCTTTAATTTTGGTCAAGACTTATGAGCCACCTTTATTATCTCACGAATACCTTTATTTTATTGTAAAGGTTATTCCATTAAATTAATCTAAAAATTATTGAATTGGCAAAATTATTCCATATATTTAATTGACAAAAAAATTCCATATATTGAATGATTAAAAATTGTTGTGGTTCCAAAGACATTAAATTGAAAAACATATGTGATTCCAAAGAAACAGTGAGTGCAAGATACACATACAATTCTTCACATCTTTGTTAATTACAATTATTATTGTTATTCGGAAAATATATCCATGTTTAAAAATGGAGTAGCTAGGTAGTGATGTCAGTGTTTTTAAACAAAGTCGCAACAAATGACAAGAATTTTAAGTTACAAAAAACACATTGTGTTAGCTTTTGGGGTTACTTCAAAAGTCTTTTCACCCTATTAGGAGAGCACCATGTCTCCTAGCCCGTTGGTGATATTTCATGGACATATGGATGGCTAAGTTTGGGTGGATACTTGACCTTAGTTAGAGTGTTGGCATGGCGCTCCTACCTAGAAAGTTGATTTCCTAGTTGACTTGTCGATTAACCCATTGGGTGCACACAATGAAGGAGTTGGTTGCTTGACTAGGAGAGGTACCTACCAAAGAGTAGGAATGTTGGGCACTTGGATGAGGGAACTTAGCCTTTGAAGCTTATGACCACATGATATATACCTTGGAGGTTGGACACTTGACTTGAGGACACTTGGGTCAAGGAGCATATTTCATGGAGGTTGGTGATGGACCCAGACACATATGTTGAGGAGGAACATTGGAACTTAGTGACCACATTGATACACATCGAAGTAGCATTGGGCACATGAGAGGAAATGTGGAACACAATTAGAGGAGAAGAACACCTTATGGAGACTGGGACCAATATATCACCATGGAAGAAGGGAGCATTGGTATTTTATGATGTTGAGTCCCAAACTCTCCTTAGTGGAATAGATTGTTACTTTATGTATTAAGGGTCATCTTTATTAAATAGGCCCTCATGAGAAATAGAGTGAGAAATCAATAAATGTAAGTGGCCTCATTAAAGAGTGTGAAATCAATAAATGTAAGTGGCCTCATTAAAGAAGGTCTAGTTTTTAGTGGTTTAGCCCTCATTAATGAAGGTACACTAGGTGGTTAGGGTTTTGGTCAATTATAAGCTATATATAGTAGTAAAATCTATGTAATCAGTTATCGAGTGAATATTATTGTATTTGGAGCTTTTCTCATGTTGGAGGTTTCCCCCTCGAAGAGGCAAGTGGACATTGCAGTCAATTAGGAATATCAATAAAGGTTTGTTTACTGTTGTTATTTTCCAATTTCGGTTTTGTTTATTTTCTCTCCGCAACTATATTTCCTTCCGCCTTACTATGTTTATTTTCTTTCCGCAACTATCTTACATCTATTTTTCTTTAAATATTGTTTTCAGCTAATAAGGAATGCCACAGTTGGATTATGCACCATCTTGGAGGAGAGGCATTAAGCGCAAGAACGTGAGTTTGAGGGCATTTAACTTTAGTAGTTGAATAAACCCTAGTTTGACAAAGCGCTCCATGTGGGGTTTCCTTGTTGGTTACTTGTATAGATACATGTCCTTTTATGTTAGCATCCTTCTCCTACATGTATATATAAGGCAAGAGAGAGCTCGTGTATTATTTCATCGTCTTATACTATTATTTGTACTTATCTCATAGATGTTAGGGTTCATGAGAAAACCTTAGGAGTTAGACGCTAAGGTTCATGAGGAAACCTTAGGATTTAGATGCTAAGGTTCATGAGGAAACCCTAGGATTTAGATGCTAAGGTTCATGAGGAAACCCTAGGAGAAGATAAGGGGAAAGAGAGACATCATGGATGTTCTTGGAGAGTTTTCTCCAAGAACAACTAATTGGTTCTCTTCATCATTGATTTTCACTTAGTTGATTCTCCTTAGTCAACTCAACCTATTTGACTTCCTCATTTGACTCTACCTCATCAATTATTTTTCCTTTATCCATTTTTGAATCAAACCTCCCCTTTTTGGGAGTTTTTGGTCCCTCCAAAATACATCAATATTGACAAAGATGAAAAAAATGGCCCTCCACCTCCTCTAAATGCTACCATTTGGCGTTTACAATAACTTGGAGTTTTAGACCAATTTTTAGCAACTCTTGTCCACCTCTACGAGCCTCACAAAGCTTCCTCTACAACACCATTTCCTCTTTCAACTCAATCTACAGATCTAGAACCAAATATTCAACCTCAAACATGTTGGTAGCTCTTCCTCTCCATCGTCAAGCATGGAAGGTTCAAAAGGCTTCAATTATCTACATCAACAACATAATAGATGGTCATATAGTGTGGCAACTCAAATAAAAAATCATTCTCCCTCACTTGTTGCATAAAATTAAATTGTCCATAGCTAATGGGTTTTAGCTTCTTCCATGGGCTTTATCTCTACTTCTAACTGAGGGCAACCACACCATATCTCCCACATGAAATTGATTGGATAATATGGTTTAATCATGCCTCTCCTTGTACATCTATTGTGCTCTCTATAACCACCTTACACATGCAAATGCATATGTTGAATCTTCCTAATGATTCAAATGGCCTTGTCTTGGTCATCACTGTGGTTCATCGATCAGTCTCCAGTAGCTTGAGAAAATGAAATGTAAAAGGGTGACGAGGAAAAAATACCAAGCACGTTTAAAATGGTGATTTAATGCTAGAATTGTGAACTTTGTGATTATAACATTATTGAATATAGGTCAAACTCTCATCCCAATTCTTAGGATGCCTCTTGTTAAATCCCCTCGGTAAATGAACCCTGATTTTGTTCATTGTTTTCATTTTCCTATTTGTATGTGGATGAAAGGTTTTACTCCTCTTCAACTTAGTGTCCATATTATCTTGTAACACTTTACAAAAATGACCCAAAAACTTGTTATCCCCATAGAAAATAATAGATTCAAGTCATCCACTCTGCTCTCATATCTTTGGGGAAAACAACTTGTGTGCTTCTTCAAAAATCATTCTCTTCTTACAATGAATCAACTATGCCATTTTGTATTAAAAAACAATTATGTCCAATGGATAATCATATCCTTGTCTAGTCTTCGACAATCCCCTAAGGAAATCCATTGAAATTATCTCCCATGGTCATCTTGGTATATACTAAAGAGTGTATAATCCCAACTTCCTATTGGCAAGCTTTGACGTACAACAAAATACACATGCTTGAACAAATTTGAGAACATCAATCAACATGTTTTCCAATACACATACCTTTGCAAGTTTAACAACGTCTTTCGAGCTCCAAAATGTCCAACAACTCTAGAACTATGAGATTCTTTCAAAAGCATGGATCTACACTATATGGACAATATACACAATGTATCATTCTTGTACAACAAGCCATCCCTCAATTGTATTCAAGCTTCTTCACTCCCTATTGCCACTCTACTACTATTGGATAAGGTCCCTTATATTCTCCATAATCAAACTACATATCTTCAATCAGAAAAGGTTGTAGTTGCATGATGATCATAAGAATATTCACTAACATTAGTGCTTTGGATAAGAAATTTCCAGTCTTATTTAAACCCCCCTTCTTGTACTTAATGATGAGGTTAAATTGTTGTAGATAAAACATCCACTTGTTGCAACTTAGTTTGTGTATGTGGATCAATGTATCATTCCCTAAGATGCAAATTATCTAATGCTTCATTGCTCAATGTGTCTTTTTTGGATCAACCGGGTATTTATTGAATCTTTATGAAAATATGTCATTTGCATCAATATGTGACCAAATAACCTGACCCAAAGTGAGCGATGGGATTGGAAGGAAATGATGAAGGTGAGTGGATTTTTTTTTAGCTAGGAGTAGAAAGGCTAACAACTTCCTATCGTAGGTAGGATACCATACTAACACCACTTCACTCAAGGTATCCAAATGATAAGCAATTGGTATTCCCTCCTACACGAGGATTGCTCTCATGGAACAACCATATTCATGAACCTCAATCTCAAAAGGTTTTTGTAGATTTGGAAGTCCTAACATGAGTGTTTCACAAAATCATTTTCTTCAAAAAATCAAAAGCTTCATCTTGCTAATTCTTCCAAAGAAACTTCATCTCTCCTTTTGCAAATGATTGCAATGGTGTAGTGATCTATAAGAATGTGGAATTAATTTGCATAAATATTGACACACACCTACAAAATTCCTCACCTCACTGAGATTCATAGGATCGAGCTACTTCTTGATCTATAATAGCTCAACCTATGGCCAAGTAAATACACTAGTACAAATGTTATTAGTTTTTTTTTAATGTGGAAATTAAATCTTCTTTACTATGTTGGTTTATTTGACCTTGGTGTGTCATGTATTTGTCAACTATTGTACAATTGTCTTATGATTGTATGATTGTTATCTTTGTATTTTACTATGCATCTAAACAAAGGATTCAAAATAACAAACTCATGCAATCACACACCATAGAACATAGATGGTTTACCCAAGAGATCCTAATGGGAAAACCAACATAAAAAARGAGGCTTGCTCGGCTCCAAAGAATCTCATAAAACAACAGATTACAAATTAGGCTCAACTAGAGATTTGTTATTCATGTGTTGGTGATTTGAGGCAAAAGCAAAGGGTGCCACCCTTAATCTAATATTGACACTCACGACCAGGTAAACACTAGTGTATGATAGAGATTCGTGTTTTATCTAAATTATGACCAAGCAATTTCAACAATGGATTCCTTTTGGATTGGTAAATGGGAAAGTTGCAGTGTTTGACATCCACTTAAAATTCCTCCTCTAGGATATTCGCTCAAACCTTGATGCTTTGGAGTGGCACTCTAGCAATCATATCCTTGATGGAAAGTTGGTTTGGATAGTTGGTTTTCATTGATGCCAATCCTTGGAGTATGATATTGTAGATTGATTTCAACCCTTGGAGTATGATATTGTAGATTGATGTCAACCCTTGAGTATCCCCGATAACGAATTCTGGTAACACAAAGGTGTGGTTAAGGGACCCAATTTTGTTTGATGTATAAAGGCATGAATATCAGTTAATATGCAGGTAATACTATCATGGATGGATAGTACATGTCATGTCATTTCCGGTGATATGTGGTACGTCACATAGTTCCTCATGGTTAGGGAGATATGGCCTTGAGAAGTTGGAGAACCCCTTAGAATAATCTAGAAGCCCYTAGAAGGTCAACAAGAAGTCAAAAGCTTTTAGAAAGTCATCAAGAAGATTCCCTAGTCAAAGTGGTTGTAAAAGAAATGAATTAAATAATGAAGTGGTTGCAACAAGAAGGGTAAAGGAGTTATGTGTTGACTAATTAAATAAAGTTAGTTACAACAAGAAAGTGGGTTAGCCCTAGAAGATGGAGAAAGGGGTAAAACAATTACAAGGAAAATTCTAGAGTAAGGCACTTGGAAAAGTATAAATAAGAGAACAAGGGACTCCTATTAGCACCTACCTACCTATTGAACATTATTGAATACATATTTTGTGAAAAGTTATTTACAAGTATATATTGACAAATCTAAGAAAGCGTAGGTCTGAGGTAGTGTAGGTCTGAAGGAACGAAAGTTTCGTATCTACTGAGGGAGTGAATGAAATAAGGTTTCAAAGGTTATCCGCGAGTTGCAGGCACAGAGAAGCACGAACATCTGTGGGCCATATAGGAGGAAAATGAAGATACCTGCTAGCTGTAGAAAGGGAAAGCACAGATCTGTAGAAAGGGAAAACAAAAGATGCTTGTTCCAGGTTTCAAGATCTGAGGAGAGATTGCAGGTATGTTTTTCAGAGATCAAATATAGCAGGGATACTACAAAGACAAAGTTATGTTCATCGTTATGTTTTGAGATTGTATCTTTGTGGTGTTGTGGAGCATGCTTGAGGCCTGACTTGGTGAGGTTTGGTATATTCCCTCTTGGATGTATGGTATCTGTTGTAGAGTAAGATTTGAGATAGACATGTTGAAGAATATTGTTGGTGCATGTCTGAGTGTTATTGGTATATCTTGTGGAACATTGTGATAGGTCTTTGTTAGTAATCTTGGTATATGGTTAATACATGCTTGATGCTACATAAAATCGAGGTTGTGACACATGGTTTTATATAAGGGTTTATGGTATTCGGTTTATGCATAGTGTGATGTATTGCTAGAACCCCTTTGTTGGTTATATTGGAGTATGTTTTTGGTGCATGGTTGATGCACTTGTTGTGGTATAGGTTGGCACTTGGTTGTGATTGGTACATGCTTAGTAGAGGCATCTGTGGGTGATGGTTGTGAGTTGTTATGAGTAGTTTTGTTTGATGCACATCCTGGTGATATTGTGCATATGGTTGAGAGTTGTTTTGGTGATTGGTCTTGGTGATTAGATATGGTTTGGTTTATGAGATTATCATTATAGATTGTTGGTACAAGTTGTTTGGTATAGGCTATTACAGGTTTCTGGTACAGGTTGACATGATAGGTTTTACAGTGACAGTTTGACAGAAACAGAGACAATGACAACGAAACTTGGTGATTTTGTGGTAGTTTGCGAGTTGCAGTGACGATAGATGCAGATATCTATGAGTTGCAGATAAGAAGGGCACATATACTCACGTGTTGCAGAGTTGATAGGTCACGGATCTGTAGGTAAGATTTGAAGAAGTTTGGTACAAGTTGTGACAGAGTGTTGGTACAGGTTGACAATTACAAAGTGATAGTGGAAGTGATTGATTCAGTGACAGTGATAGGTTGTTCACATTAGACATTTATATTTCAGGGTGGTTGGAAGGGGAAAGAAAAGGGGGTTGTGGCCTCCTTCTGGTTGGTGCCGAAGAATAAGGGAGTCAGAGCTTCCTTCAGGTTAGAGCCTGAGAACTGGGTGGTTATAGCCACCTTCCAGTTGTATCTGGAGAACCCATTGGGTTGTAGCCTCCTTTTGGTTGGAGCCGAAGAATTAGGGAGTTGGAGCTTCCTTCATGTTGGAGCCTCCTTCCAGTTGGATCTGGAGAATTGGGAGTTAGTGCTTCATTGAATGTAATTCTTTGACATATAAAAAAATCATTTCGTGCTTTTCTCCCACATTGGGTTTCCACGTAAATATTGGTGTACTGTGTATTGTGTAGAAGTGTTTATTATTGTTTATTATGCACTGATTGATGTTAATGTTTATGATACAATAATATATTGATGATGAATTGATGAACATGGTTGAATAAGTTAAAGGAATATAACTTGTGGTTAAAAGTGGTATAATTGTTTATTATTGATTCACCCCCCCGCCCCCCCTCTCAGTAATCCAACAATCCTCTGTGAGCTCAATGTTAAATTTGATTCCCTCTCTAAGGAGGCATCAACTTTACTTGTTGGTGTCTACGAAATCAATGAATTCAGCGAAGGAGAGGAGGTGGTTTCATTGGAATTTCAACTGTAGAAAATTTTCATGCCAAGTTCTCCAGCTTACTTCCAATCTTATATGCGATAAGGGAGACTTTAATCAGAGGGAATATAGATTATGTCTATGCTAGACTAATCTAAGAACAATGTAGCAAATATTTGTATAAAAATATTTTTTATTTTCATTTCGGTAGGCCTGTAGTGGGTAATTTACTCAGATACACTTAGAGAGCTTCAGTCATAATGATAGAAGGTAGTATAGACTACGAAGAGATATTTTTTGTGATATTGTTAGTTGTTCCTTTGAACAAAAACATGTATGTTCCTTTGAACAGAAACATGTATATTCATTTTTTAATATAAGAATTTTTTCTTCAGAAAAAAAAATGGCTTCCTCTTATTTACAATAAAGACTCACCATCCAAAATTTAGGTCATCTCTTGTTGTAGACACAACAATGAGTTTGTCCTTATTCTTCTTTAGAATATTGGCTTTGGAAAAAACTAAAAAGGTTGGCACAACTTATTCCTCTCTGCACGAGCACTGGATCTTCTTCACAATCACTTAGAAGGTTGTCTCCTTCTTCACTATTGTGTCATAGGAAACTCCAAATCCCCCTTCAATACCCCAATGGCACAATTGTCTGGATTCAAGAATGTTGAATCATCACAATTTGGCATGGCTCTTCCTCTAATCTTATTAAATGCTTGATATCTTTCTCTGTGAATGGAATTATTAGCTTCAACTCTACAAATGGAACAATGAATCACTTTATCCCCCATGTCAAGGTCCCATTCGTATGAACCAACTCACTCTCTAAGAAAAATTCCTTATTCTATATATTAATCTTTTATACCTTTCATTGTTAATCAAAAGGCCAATTGACTCAAGAAATTGTTAACGAAGCCCAACCATCTACCTCATAAACATGTTCAATTAGTCTTCCAACTTCCCCCAATGTCAATAGACTCAAGAAGCCTTTTTTGCATAGGAAATGGCCTTTTTATCTTTTTTCATTTTTTCCACATGGAAAGCTTTCATTAGTCACCCTTTACACATGGCCACATCACTTACTAGCTTGGCGTCAACCATCGTTGTCTTGTTGGGG
>SNQJ01S0078412.1:24445-36502 GCA_010110895.2 Picea sitchensis
CTTTTATGTGAAGGTTGGGTTGTTTTGTGCTCCTTGTGCACTTTCCATAGTTTTTGCATAGGGTGAAGTGCAAAGTGCAGAAGTATCCTTCCCTTTGACTCCTTCAATAATTTTCATGCACCATATTTTTTAGTGCGGACTGTGAAACATATGCTCCACCCTGCTTTTCTCCCTTCCTTTGCATGGTCCAGAGCATAGGTCATGAACCTCTACATGCCTTTTGCCTTATGTTTGTTTCCTAAGACTTTCACGTATTCCTTGTTAACTTATGTGGGGCATGGAGTGTGTAAGTAACACCTCCCTTTGACCTATCCACCTCCCCACACAACCAAATTCTCATACATATATTGCCTTAGTCCTTATGGGACCTTAGTGTTTTTTCAAGAAGTTCTCTAAGCCATTGTTAACAACTTCCACAAGGATTTTAATAAGTTTCAAGCACCAAATTCGCAAGGATGCTTAATCTCAAAACAACAAAATAAATAACTATTGCCATATCAAGTCTTCTAGGATCCATTTATATCACACCTCCTCGATGGGAGGACTTTTAGTCCCTGAAAATTTTGACTCTTATTGATAGGATTTGTGCACTCTAAATTTGTTGATTATAGGTAAATTACACCATACTTCGATATTTGGAGAGAATTTGAACGTATGCATTCTGAAATGAGGTTGTTTTATTTTAGCTTATCCTATTGTACCTTAGCTCAAGAAGGCACAAATATAACAACAATTGTCCTCTTCTCCAAAATAGTGTATTTTCTTGGCTGCCATCTTCTTGAAAATCCCACACAAGCAATAGACTTGAGCAACAATATTATCTCCCATGTGTAGTTTTATCTCTAATATATTTGGGCTTTTCTAGTGAAGAAATGAAACTTTCTTCATTGTTGAACTTTGTCGTTGTGCACATATATGAAGCAATACCACTTGTTGTCTACCTTGTCAATGTCTCATTGAGCATCAAGGAAAATATAACAACAATGTTATGGTTATATTGGCATATTCTTCTTCTGAATGTGCTTGAGGAACTAAAGAAGGTCTCATGGTTCATMTTCCATCATGGTAGGAGCACATGTTCTTATCTCACATATGATCTCTTATTCTATGGTTTACCTCATCTTTCTGTTGAACTTCAACAATGAAAACCTTGACCTTATTTGTTTCCCTCAATTCCACATCTTGAAAAARAGTGGYGCATACAAAATAATGTGTCTCTAAATAACAATCTACAAATGCCAAAGAAAAACAACAAGAAATAAAATATGAATCTACCATCTTAGTTCCCTTACCAATGTGATCAAATTTTCTCTCTTTGAAGTTATTGAGTCTTAAAAGACTCTTTCAAGCCAACTTATTCACCATACTACAAGATTTTTCCATGGATAATTTCCTTGTAGTTTGATGGCTAGGAACCTGGCATCAATGACAATGTTTCCTTACTAACCTCTTCCCCAGTGTAATTTCCATCTTTGGTTGTTATTGCCTCTTGGAATGCAAATATAAGCATGCCTTATTCTCCCATGAAATTTGGCTATCCACCTTCTCTTTGGTTTGGTTGTTAGGTTCTTATAATGACACTCGGGATGTAACCTCCAACATTCGGTATCCCAATGTCTAGTTAACTTGCAATGGATAAATAGTTCTTGCTACTCTTATGACTTCTAGGCACTCTCTTCTTGTTTTTTCCCTTAAGTAATTTCTATTGATTTGAGGAATCTTTCCTAAGATCTGCCTTCTTCTATAAATAATATGGCCTTTTGTATAAGGCTTGTTTCTTCCAACATGTAGCTACATAGTGGCCCGTCAATCGAAAAAAATAACATGTATTGGAATACCATCAATCTACAAACCTATAGCCCTTCTTCTTCTAACAACAAAAGTTGATTTTCCTAGTACATTCCTCTTGGGTTTTATCTTGTGCTTGTAGAATTTCTTGGTTGGTCTACTAAGAGCTCATATAGGCTTAGATCTCAAGGTCATATTCTTACTACCCTTCCTCAAGCTTGCACAAGATTGTTGGGATATTGGATTATTGCATACTCCATTTATTTTTTTCCTTTCCTCACTTGAAGTGGTCATTGCTTCAATCTCCTTTTCCTTGACAAAGGTGATATTGGTGGTCTTAGTTTCTCTTCAAGCCAAAATTTTAGCCTTCATGCTTCATATTAGGTTCTACAATAATGGGGTCTCTAATCCCTTGGCCTTTATTGCCAATCCCTTAGCCATTGTAGCCCATTTGTTTCATAAAATTAGAGTTTATGCCCCTGGTATGCAATTCAAAACTATCAAAAGTCTCTTTTGGTAAATTAGAATGAGAAACACTTTTGGAGGATGTGCTTCCCATGTTTCCCTTAGTCATCATGTAAGCATCTACTATAGAAGTGGAAGGATTTACCTCTTCCCTCATCACTTGGACTTACTTGAAGTTTTGTCAACATTTCCTCCTTGGTTGCCAAATATTCATGCAACTATCCCATCATCTAAGTACACATCCTCTCTTGGTGACCATCCATATGATTCACCATCTCTCCAAACTACATAAGCTAAACATTGAACAAATACCAACTCTTTACAACATTGGTGATGGAGTCTTTATGTCTTACTAGTTGTTCCCTCGCTAAATCCATAAAATCTTCTAAGATCCACAAATAACACTACAAGTATTCAATATTCTTCTCTGAATATTGAAACTTCTCTCTTGGTTGTTAATGATCTTTATATATCTATGCATTGATGAATTTTAGTTCTTCTAGTCTTTCTCTTTTCAAATCCTTGCCCATGGTTGTTTTTCTTCAACATGCATTTATTGAGGATACATTTCTCTCATCCCATTATGATCCATGATTTCTCATCTTATGGCCAAGTCAATTCACCAATACAAATGCAATCAACATTTTCTTAAATGTTGGAATTAAATGTCCTTTATCGTGCTAGTTTATTTAACCTTGATCTATTATGTTTTTGTTAACTATTGTGTAATTGTATTATAACCATTCTATTGTTATCTTCGTATTTTTCTCGACATCTAAGCAAAGAATTCAAAATGTCAAACCCATTTAATCACACACCATAGAACATAGAAGATTTACTCTAGAAACCCAAATGTGAAAACTAGCATCAAAGAGGAGGCTTTCTTGCTTGGCTCCAAAGAATCTGATGAACTAGTAGATTATAAACCAGACTAAGTTAGAGCTCTCTTATTCATATGCCAATAAATTGAATAAAAATGAAATGGTATTTCCTTCAATCTAATTTTGATATACATAGCTATGCAAACACCAATGTAGAACATAGATTCTTGTTTTTGTAAATTTCTAAACCCAGATGTCAGTTTAACCAAAAGCCAAAAAATGTTGTTAATTAATTACTCTATTTTTTTTTTACAAAAATAAATTGCACATCAGAATAAACTAACCAAGAACTTGCAAATTAAAATACAACAACAATCACATCACATGTACACAAATATTTTGGACAAATGTCCCCGGAAAAACCTAGTGTGGGAAAACCGATGGAGTAGATGAATAAGATTTTATTATTTAGCAAAAGGAAATATGGAAATCTCTTACAAAAAATTCACCCTCAATAAATACTCAGAGAAACCTCAACGTAAATCCTTTTGGATGAGGTACGATCCTTTTCCCAACCTCTGGAACCAAATCGCCTCAGCAAGAACCCTCACACATGCCTCTACATTATCTGTATGCCAACATGTGTGAGCTTTGTGTGAGTAATGGTGGAACCACTATGTGGAAGTGGATGTGTCTCTGTCTAACCCTATAAGTATGGAGAATCCTTTTATCATGTTCTAGTCACTCTCCCTACCAAATATCTTTCTCCCAATCCTCAGATCAAATCCTGTGTGATTCAATATGTCCTCGACAAACTCAATAATGCATCCAAAATGGCTAAGTCGACCTCCTTATACTTTGTTGAGTGAGTGAACCATAATATCAATGAGATGGATGGCTAAGATTTCCTCCCACTCACTTGTTGAGATCGATGGTCAAGATTAAAATAACCATCACTTAAGTAATTTCACTTTTAACTTTAGAAAAGCGCTCAATAAAGTCAAATGAAAAATATAACACATTTTCAGTTATTTTCCTAAGTTGAAAACTATATGAAAATTACTTAATTAACTTTTGCCATTGTTTCATTGTCCCCCACCATGATAGGAAGTTGCAAAGTGTGGAAGAAATTATGATTCTATACATATCAACACTCCCTCTTAGTGAGGAAGGGATTTTGTCACAACCCCATCTGGTCCTTGAACTTCATGAACTTTTGTCTACTCAGTACCTTGGTAAAAATATATCCTATATGCTCATCAGTCTGTGTGTAATCAAGCTTCACAGATCCTCTCTATACACAATCTCATATGAAGTGAAACTCGATATCAATATGCTTTCTATGTTCATGAACTACCAGATTCTCAGAGAGCTTAATGCAACTCTGATTGTCACAGTGAATGATAGTAGCCTCTGGCTCTTGCCTGAACAGTCCCACAAGTAATTTCTTGAGCCACAGTGCCTCACATGCTTCCAAGATAGCAACCATGTATTATACCTCAGTAGAGCTCAATGCCA
Organism: Picea sitchensis; assembly: GCA_010110895.2. Taxonomy (NCBI): domain Eukaryota; kingdom Viridiplantae; phylum Streptophyta; class Pinopsida; order Pinales; family Pinaceae; genus Picea; species Picea sitchensis. Next base: position 29,038 of record SNQJ01S0078412.1, read on the forward strand.
CTGAACGATGCTTCCTGCTGAACCAAGAAATGATGCATGATCCAATGTTGAAACACCCGGAAGTACTCTTCATGTCCTCCGTACATCCTCCCCAACTTGCATTTGTATATCCTTCCAACTTCACTTCACAACTTATCTCATACAATAGCTCGTACTCCACCATNAGCTTCACAGATCCTCTCTATACACAATCTCATATGAAGTGAAACTCGATATCAATATGCTTTCTATGTTCATGAACTACCAGATTCTCAGAGAGCTTAATGCAACTCTGATTGTCACAGTGAATGATAGTAGCCTCTGGCTCCTGCCTGAACAGTCCCACAAGTAATTTCTTGAGCCACAGTGCCTCACATGCTTCCAAGATAGCAACCATGTATTATACCTCAGTAGAGCTCAATGCCACTGAACGATGCTTCCTGCTAAACCAAGAAATGATGCATGATCCAATGTTGAAACACCCGGAAGTACTCTTCATGTCCTCCGTACATCCTCCCCAACTTGCATTTGTATATCCTTCCAACTTCACTTCACAACTTCTCTCATACAATAGCTCGTACTCCACCATACCTTTGAGGTAGCGAAGCACATGCTTCACAACAATCCAATGTACTCTCTGAGGGTCCACCATGAACCGACTCAGTGAATTTACTGCAAAGCTAATATCTGGTCGAGTGTTGACCAAATACATGAGAGATCCAATGAACTGACGATAGATAGTGGGGTCAACTATCCTTGAATATGATGTGTCCACCTTCCTCCAGTTTGTGACTAGAGGAGTAGACATGGGCCTGCAGTCCATCATCCTGAACCTACACAATATCTCTACTGCATACTTTCCCTAACCAAGGAATAAATGCCCATATGTCTGCCAAATCTCTATACCAAGGAAGTAGTGCATCATCCCAAGTTATTTCATCTCGAACTCAATTTTAAGGTTGGATTTGAATTCTGCAATCAACTGCTCATCTCCTGTAAGAAATCGATCATATACATATAACACTAGTATGAGAGGCACCTCCCCTGCAAGAAAATATTGGTTCAAATCAGCCTCGCTCCTGGAAACCCATCTCCCTCAAGTAGTTGTCTATCCTTGAGTACCATGCCCGAGGTTCCTTATTAAGCCCATAAAGACCCTCCCCAGTCTAAACACATGTGTCTCTCTGCTACCTACCTCAAATCCCTCTGGTTGCTACACATATACCTCTTCCTCAACAACTTTGTTAATGAAAGTGGTCCTCACGTCCATCTGGTGAACGCATCAGCCCTTCTCTACTGCCAATGATATTACTGCTTGTATCAAGGAATACTTGGCTACCCGGGTGAAAGTATCCTCATAATCAAATCCCTCATGTTGTGAAAACCCCTTGGCCACGAAGCGGGATTTGTACTTGTCCAGGCTTCCATCTGCTACATGCTTGACCTTGTAGATCCACTTGATTCCAACCACCTTCTTTCCTTCTGGCCTAGGCATTGTTATAGTGAAATTTGTAGGTTGGGAAAGCCCGACCCAACCATGAAACAAGTGATACAACTTTGGGAATCCTACACCCAATGTCATGTCGATGTAGATCCCACACTTCAAGGGTGACTAGGTCACTCTAGGGAGGCGATCCCGATGACCTTAGGTGAATTGAGATGCATATGGAGGAAAGTGTAAATGAATCCCCTAGAGGTCAAGTCTAAATGGAATGAAAGGTAGGGAGAGGTGCCTTGTAATTCAATTAATGGATGCCCCACATATATAGTACTTCTCTGGATGATTTTACCTGCCCAAGACACAAGAAAACACACCTTGCAATGATAGATGTTAGTTGGATAAGCAAGTTAATCTTGTTGTCCCTAATTTGCAGTAGTATATAACAACAAGTAAATGGTACTAGAATCTGGTCAATAAGTGCTAGATATCAAGTAGAAAATACAAGAGAAAGAGTAGCTAAACTCAAGATGAAAAGCCAATATTCTAGCACAAAATATCAGGCTGTTGTAAACACTTGTATGCAACAAATTATATAATCCTTATGGCTGTAACATTCAATGTATTGCAGCAATAAAATTAGCCACTAAAATCCATTCAAAATTTTCCAAAAAGTGCGCTAGGCCAAGGAGAGTAAGTGTGCAATTTTTGAGCAAAATCCAATGGTTGATAAGAGAGTTGTTAAAGTAAGTAAGTTAGGATTTCTACAGCCCTAATGGCTGAAGATGTAATTCTATAACAACAACAAGAAGTAGTGGGAGAGAGGGGATGCCCTAGTAGGGGAAGAGTCCTCTCAATTAGGCAAACCAACTTCAAGCAAGAAACCTTTCAAAAGACCAAAAATTATGTTTCCCAAGGTAATGATTTTATATCTCCAATGCAAAAAAAGTATGACTAGTGCCTTTACTATTGGGTTAATGGAGTCAAATAAAAAGAGTTTAGTGAAGCTACCTACTTGGGGGTGTAATCCCTTTTACTTCCCAAGGAAAGTTTCTGTAGGCTAGGGTTTAATCTAAGAGGGTGTATGCCCTTATACTTATCTTAGCAAACCCTAGTGTAATTAATGATATGAAGCAAATAAAATGGTGAAGATTATGGTGGGGGTGTATACCCTTATACTTCCCACCTAGATCCTAGCATAAAAATACTTTAATTGGATAAAATGATAGCAAGAGAGTAAAAACCATACCAAGATCAAGAGAAATGCTAAGACAATCCACCATAAGAGCTAGAAAAGCATCATCCAAGGCTAGTGCTAGACTTCCATCAACCATTCACCAATAGAGATCCATAAACAAGTGCACAAGAGATGAAAAGTGCCTAGGTGACGAAAATTTCAGACCAAGTTCTCTCACAAGACTGAGAGTTATGTTTAAAATGAGATCTAATGATCTCTATTTATACAAAATGTAGCTAACATAGATTGTCCACAAATTAAGGAGTAAAACACAAGATTAAGGGTCAACAACCCTAATCTTGCCCCCTTAAAAAAGTAATATTAAACAATTCACTTCAATTTCACTTTATGCACAAATTAAACCCTAATTTAGGAGGACGTTGTAAGTTTTAAACCTGTAAAGTAAATCAATTCATATAGATTCTTAAGCAAAACTTAAATTAATCAATGGCTCATACACATAGTACACAAAGATTTATACCGGAAACCCTCAATCGGGGAAAACCTTTCAACTCTTCATTATATTAATTTCACCATTCACCTTACAATATATACAATGTTTTTAGGTATTCCGTAGATACCAAAACCCTAATCCCTTAATCCGAGATTAATTTAGAAAACCGCTAAAAATAGCAAAAAACCGCCCCCCCAAAAAAAATGGGGGCGTTGCGCACATGAAACAAAGAGCACTACTAGAGGGATCATCAGACACAGTTGTCAAATCTGACACGCCCACACACACAAATGCAAATAATATAACATATACCCAACATACGTCACCCCTTTAGGGGACATTTTGCCACTTTGAGGAAGTCGTCGGTGTTTGAGAAGAATGGATAGGCCTCCAAAGGCCATATTTCAAGCATCTAATCACTCTCATCATGTGAAGACCCTTATCCTCCTCAAACATCCATGCGTCAAAAGAGTGGCACCTCACCACCATGCCCTAGCCCCCCAAAGAATGACGTCAAGCTCAAAAGTAGAACGTTTTTCCCCTCCTAGGAAAATCATTTGGCAAGTAAGGGATGAGCTAGGTTGTCCAAGTCATCATCAAGGTCATTCAATTCTGATCTCTCTCATATGGCATGTAGGCCCTTGACATCCAACCTATGGGCTTGTATCCCCATGGAAGCCCAAGCTAGGCTTGTTCTTCCAAAATTGTCCACCAACTAGGTTCTGCAAAGACAAATGAACATGCCCTCCAAGGATCTCAAGTCATAACATCATGATAAGTGAATCCAATCAATAATTAATCCATCTAAGCACATGCATTAAATATCATTATATCAAACAATTAACAACTCAAATACACTATGCGACTTGTCAAGCTTGAATATGGGAGGGTTGACGAGGTGTCCTATTGGGTAGATATTTCCCTAAGTCAAGGAGAGTTTCCAAGAGATCCCTCTCTAAACCATGTAAAGTGGATGAAGTGGTTGGGGTCAAGACTCAATGGGCATAGGGCTCATGACATATAAGGGGTCGTAGTGTATCATTCATAGGTTCCTTTGTAGAGGGTGTGTGGTACCTTTGTCCGCAATGCACTTTTTCCAAACCCATCATTTTCCTTTTATATTTATTTATTTATTTTATTTTAATATAGCACAAGGAGAGGTTGAAGGTCACTTCTCTGGCATGGTGACCAGGTGATGGCAATGTCACCCACAAACACCTAATGGAAATGAGAAGGTTGGCTCGTGATTCAAAGATTGGCTTGTGATCTTTTAAGCATTCTTTATTATATTGTGGGTCCCCTTTATTCAAAGATAAGTGTTTCATTGCTTTCTTGGGTGATCCCTGGGTGAAGCATCTAGAAGGTTTATACAAGGCTCTTAACTTTTACCCAACATCAACCCCTTTGGGCCTTTATCCCCTTCTTCTCGTAGAATGAGGGACAACCCCTTCTTGGGTAAATACACCCTAAAATCCCAAGAGATAAGGAAATGGAGGGGAATACTGATGGAAAGTGGTAAGTATGGTCAGGAAGAATATGATGGATCATTAAGGGAGTTCCCAGTAGCAAACCCATCCCCAAGGAAAACCACTTACTAGAGCACAATGCCAACCACCAAGGTGAAGCAGGGAAAAAGGCATAATGTCCAAGCACATATCATGAAATCTAGAGAAATCTAAGATACAACATAATCAAATGGCTTAAATATTGAAATGAATCTCATCGTAATACTGACTTCTACCTCATGGAGTAAGGCCCACTGCTTTCTGGAAGCCAGCTGGTGTGGTGGATTCCATCTGCAAAATTGTGACCATCTATGGTGGTGAGTTGGTTTTCCATCTGTACAAAAGGGTATTTTTGGTCATGTAGTCTCTTGGCACTCCATATATGCAACTTGAGGGCCTCAAGACATAATCTCCTTAGTTATCCACAAAATGGGGATAACATCTGGCTCCTACTTTGGGACATGCGCTCGTCGTAGAGTGCATGAGAACCGCAACATCTCCCGGTAGACCTATACCTGCAAGGAAACATCAAAATGTCAAGTGCAATATGGCCTACTCATCCTTGTTCTCATATGATCATAATCCAAAATAACTAAGCTAGACAAAGAAAATTTTGACATTTTTTCAAAAAAAATCTAAACTAAGAATGAAATCAATATGAAAGTAGAGTAAAATGAAAATGAAATGCCTCTAAACTAGTATGAGCAATCAAGGTGGAAAATGTAGGGAATCAAAATGGCTTACCTACTTACCTGGGGCCTTGGGGCCCTGAAGATCACATGTTGGATGATGTCAGGTGAAGTCATACAACCAGTGCAACCATTTGATCATCTCATCAAAGCATCCCCCCCTGTGCTTAATCATATCATACAACAAAGATGAGTTAAGCACATAATGAGTATAAGCACACATATAATCGATCATGAAATAAAACTCATGAAGATGGATGGGAGGGAGGAAATCATGCTGGAAAGAGAAACCATCAGCTTGATCATCTCACCTGAAAGTGTAGCCACAAGACTGATTAATCCATCTATGAAGGGGGCTACTATATGTAGACGAAGGTTCATCTTCATCCATGCACAAAGAATCACTTATTGTCGAGGACTGAGATGAAATGAGAGATCGGAAGAATACTGCATGGTCTCTTGGAGAAGAGGGTAAGAGGTAAGGAATAGTCTCAGGTGTAGAAAAACACCACCTCTTTCCTTGTGAATCTCCATGGAAATCTCCAATATGAAAATACTTCTTCTTTGAAGAATGAATCTATGACTGCTCTTAGGTGGCCACGTCCTGGTATTCCTCAAAATCCAAGCACAACGATTGGAAGTCCTCATAAAACAAATATGCACCCTCAAAAGGGTATTTACCAAAGGGTAACTAAAGATCACTCTGAGTATGTTGTGACAAGTCATCCTCGAAGGGGCGGAACAAATCTGTAATCATATCATCACCAGGAAACCAAACATCTAAATTAGATATGTATGAGGACCACTCCTATGATGATGACCCCCCCTCTTCCTGAGAGCTACCCTCAATGTCATAAATGGGGTTTCTATCAAATTTGAGACAACTAAGATGCCATCTACGTCTTCCAGTCTGTATGAAAGTGTCTATAGGCCCATCAAACATATCGAAGGGTACTTTCATAAGAACATCAATATGATTGAAAATGACCATCCTTTCATCTTTATGTGCAGGAGGAGCAGAGGCATGGACATCTTCAACTGGACCTTCAAATTCTTCATCATCGAGATTGATCGCTTCTTCAACATTAGGAGGTGAACAAGGTTGGGCAATCTTGCCTTCATCAAGCGGGATCAAAGATAGCAGTGCCTCAATATGTTGTGCTTTATCATAATAATTCTTTATTTTTATAGACAAGCCCCTCTATCGCCTCTTCATCACAAGAGGCTTGATTCTGAGTGCATAGTTCTTTGCTTGCTTTTCTTCAAAGGGATCTGTCATATCCAAGGTTTCCTCTGATACTTCTTCACTTTCAAGGTCACAGAATAAAGCATCATCAAGGTCTTTGAAAGGGTCACAACTCATTGTGTTCTCTTCTTGATGACTTTCTTCATGTTTCTATTCTAGGAACACTTCATCATCATCAAGGGAAGAAAACAACTCTCTTATGAGATTCATCATTTCCTCAACAACTTTATTGACATCCTTTTCCTTTTCCATCTGTAAAAGTTCCTTCTTCGAGGCATAAATTTTTTTGGATGGGGGTTCATCACATGGTGCCATATTTCCATTGACTGAAAGGACACCTCAACAGAGTCATTAGATGAGATCAAGGTTCATCAAAAGATGGAAAGGGAGAAAAATGGAAAGGTGGGTTTGGGAAGGTGGAGTCTCCAGATGAGCTGATCAAGAAGGGTGAAAAGGGAACATCCCTTGGGTGGAGTCGCCAGGAAAGCTAAGAGAAAGGCTTTGGGATAACTTACCAAACTATTGTTAGGGTTCAGAAGAGGATTCAAAATCCTCCCCGACAACAACACCAAAATGTTATAGTGCAAGTTTTAGGTTGGGAAAATCCCTACCCAACCACGAAACAAGTGCTACAACTTTGGGAATCCTACACCCAATGTCACCTCGATGTAGGTCCCTCACTTCAAGGGTGACTAGGTCACTCTAGGGAGGAGATCTCGGTGACCCTAGGGGGATTGAGATGGATATGGAAGGAAGTGGAAATGAAGTCCCTAGAGGTCAATTCTAAATGGAATGAAAGGTAGGGAGAGATGCCTTGCAAGTCAAGTAATGGCTACCCCATAGATATAGTACTTCTCCAGATGGTTGTACCTGCCTGAGACACAAGAAAACACACCTTGCAATGATAGATGTTAGTT
>SNQJ01S0078412.1:36512-51477 GCA_010110895.2 Picea sitchensis
AGAGGCATGGACATCTTCAACTGGACCTTCAAATTCTTCATCATCGAGATTGATCGCTTCTTCAACATTAGGAGGTGAACAAGGTTGGGCAATCTTGCCTTCATCAAGCGGGATCAAAGATAGCAGTGCCTCAATATGTTGTGCTTTATCATAATAATTCTTTATTTTTATAGACAAGCCCCTCTATCGCCTCTTCATCACAAGAGGCTTGATTCTGAGTGCATAGTTCTTTGCTTGCTTTTCTTCAAAGGGATCTGTCATATCCAAGGTTTCCTCTGATACTTCTTCACTTTCAAGGTCACAGAATAAAGCATCATCAAGGTCTTTGAAAGGGTCACAACTCATTGTGTTCTCTTCTTGATGACTTTCTTCATGTTTCTATTCTAGGAACACTTCATCATCATCAAGGGAAGAAAACAACTCTCTTATGAGATTCATCATTTCCTCAACAACTTTATTGACATCCTTTTCCTTTTCCATCTGTAAAAGTTCCTTCTTCGAGGCATAAATTTTTTTGGATGGGGGTTCATCACATGGTGCCATATTTCCATTGACTGAAAGGACACCTCAACAGAGTCATTAGATGAGATCAAGGTTCATCAAAAGATGGAAAGGGAGAAAAATGGAAAGGTGGGTTTGGGAAGGTGGAGTCTCCAGATGAGCTGATCAAGAAGGGTGAAAAGGGAACATCCCTTGGGTGGAGTCGCCAGGAAAGCTAAGAGAAAGGCTTTGGGATAACTTACCAAACTATTGTTAGGGTTCAGAAGAGGATTCAAAATCCTCCCCGACAACAACACCAAAATGTTATAGTGCAAGTTTTAGGTTGGGAAAATCCCTACCCAACCACGAAACAAGTGCTACAACTTTGGGAATCCTACACCCAATGTCACCTCGATGTAGGTCCCTCACTTCAAGGGTGACTAGGTCACTCTAGGGAGGAGATCTCGGTGACCCTAGGGGGATTGAGATGGATATGGAAGGAAGTGGAAATGAAGTCCCTAGAGGTCAATTCTAAATGGAATGAAAGGTAGGGAGAGATGCCTTGCAAGTCAAGTAATGGCTACCCCATAGATATAGTACTTCTCCAGATGGTTGTACCTGCCTGAGACACAAGAAAACACACCTTGCAATGATAGATGTTAGTTGGATCAGAAAGTTAAGCTTTTTGTCCCTAATTTTCAGCAATAGATAACAATATATATCAACAAGTAAATGGTACTAGAAGCTGCTCAATAAGTGCTAGAGATCAAGTAGAAAATACAAGAGAAAGACTAGCTAAACTCAAGATGAAAAGCCAATATTATAGCACAAAAGATAAGGTTGTTGTAAACACTTGTATGCAACAAATTATATCAGAATTATATCTGTAACATTCAATGTATTACAGCAAGAAAATCAACCGCTGAAATCCCTTCAAACTTTGCCAAAAAGTGCGCTAGGCCAAGGAGAGTAAGTGTGCAAACTTTGAGCAAAATCCAATGGTTGATAAGAGAGTTGTTAAAGCAAGCAAGTTAGGGTTTATGCAGCCCTAATGGCTGAAGATGTAATTCTATAAAAGCAGCAAGAATTAGTGGGAGAGATGGTACGTCCTAGTATGGGAAGAGTCCTCTCAATTAGGCAAACCAACTTCAAGCAAGAAACCTTTCAAAAGACCGAAAATTGTGTTTCCCAAGGCAATGATTTTATATCTCCAATGCAAAAAAAGTATGACTAGTGCCTTTACTATTGGGTTAATGGAGTCAAATAAAAATATATTATATAAGATACCTCCTTGGGGGTGTAATCCCTTTTACTTCCCAAGGCAAGTTTCTCTAGGCTAGGGTTTAAGCTAAGCGGGGGTATGCCCTTATACTTCTCTTAGAAAACCCTAGTGTAATTAATGAGATGAAGCAAATAAAATGGTGAAGACTATGGTGGGGGTGTATGCCCTTATACTTCCCACCTAGATCCTAGAATAACAATACTTGACTCGAATAAAATGATAGCAAGATATTAAAAACCATACCAAGATCAAGAGAAATGCTAAGACAATCCACCATAAGAGCTAGAAAAGAATCATCCAAGGCTAGTGCTAGACTTCCATCAGACTTTCACCAATAGAGATCCATAAACAAGTGCACAAGAGATGAAAAGAGCCAAGGGGGCCAAAAATTTCAGACCAAGTCCTCTCACAAGAGGGAGAGTTATGTTTAAAATGAGATCTAATGATCTCTATTTATACAAAATGTAGCTAACATAGTTTGTCCACAAATTAAGGAGTAAAACAAAAGATTAGGGGTAAACAACCCTAATCTTTCCCCCTTAACAAAGTAATATTAAACAATTCAATTCAAATTTCACTTTTTGCACAAATTAAATCCTAATTTAGGAGGACGTCACCCATTTAGGGGATGTTTTTCCACTTTGAGTAAGTCGTTGGTGTTGGAGAAGCATGGATAGGCCTTCAAAGGCCACATGTCAAGCATCTAAGCACTATCATCATGGTGAAGACCCTTCTCCTCCTCAAACATCCATGTGTCAAAATAGTGGAACCTCACCACCATGCCCTAGTCCCCCAAAGCATGATGTCAAGCTCAAAAGTAGAACATTTTTCCCCTCCTGGGAAAATTGTTTGGCAAGTAAGGGATGGGCTAGGCTGTCCAAGTTATCATCAAGGCCATCCAAGTCTAATCTCTCTCATCTGGCATGCAGGCCCTTGACATCCAACCTATGGGCTTGTAGCCCCATGGAAGCCCAAGCTAGGCTTGTTCTCCCAAAATTGTCCACCAACTAGGTCCTCCAAAGACAACTAAAAACGCCCTTCAAGGATCTCAAGTCATAACATCATGATAAGCGAATACAATCAATAAATAATCCATATAAGCATGTGCATCAAAGATCACTATGTCAAACAATTAATATCTCAAAGACACTATGGGACTTGTCAAGCTTGATTATGGGAGGGTTAACAAGGTGTCATATTGGGTAGATCTTGCCCTAAGTCAATGAGAGTTTCCAAGAGATCCCTCTCTAAACCATGTAAAGTGGATGAAGTGGTTGGGGTAAAGACTCAATTGGCATAGGGCTCATGGAATATAAGGGGTCGTAGTGTCTCATTCATGGGTTCCTTTGTAGAGGATGTGTGGTACCTTCGTTCGCAATGCACTTTTTCCAAGCCCATCAATTGCCTTTTATATTTCTTTCTTTATTTTATTTTAATATAGCATAAGGAGAGGTTGAAGGTCACTACCTTGGTGTGGTGACCAGGTGATGGCAATGTCACCCACAAACACCTAATGGAAATGAGAATCCTGACTCGTGATGAGACCCCCTTTCTCTCAACCATGCAACTGAGAGACATTACCCTGGTTTGGTGACCAAATGATGGTAATTTCATACCACTAGATTTATGGACGTGATAGGTCGGCTCGTGATGAGACCCCTATCCTTCAACTAACCTTTTAAGAATTTTTTATTATATTGTGGGTCCCCTTTATTCAAATATAAACGTTTCATTTCTTTCTTGGGTGATCCCTGGGTGAAGCATCTAGAAGGTTTATACAAGGCTTTTAACTTTTACCCAACATCAACCCCTCTGGGCCTTTAGCCCCTTCTTCCCATATGATGAGGGACGACCCCTTCTTGGGTCAATACATCCTAAAGTCCCAAGAGATAAGGAAATGGATGGGAATAATGATGGAAAGTGGTAAGTATGGTCAGGAATGATACGATGGCCCATTAAGGAAGTTCCCAGTAGGAAACCCATCTCCAAAGAAAACCACTTACTAGGGCACAATGTCAACCACCAAGGTGAAGCGGGGAAAAAGGCATAATATCTAAGAACATATCATGAAATCTAGAGCAATCTAAGATACAACATAATCAAATGGCTTAAATATTGAAATGACTCTCACCATAATACTAACTTGTACCTCATGGAGCAAGGCCCACTGCTTTCCAAAAGCCAACCGATGTGGTGGAATCCATCTGCAAAACTGTGACCATCTATGGTGGTGAGTTGGTTTTCCATCTATTCAAAAGGGTATTGTTGGTCATGTAGTCTCTCAACACTCCATATCTGCAACATGAGGGCCTCGATACATAATCTCCTTAGTTATCCACAAAATGAGGATAACATGCACCACCTCCCATACATCATTCTTCACAATGGAGGCATATTCCTCCATCATGGCCTCCTACCACACTCCATGTTGTACAACTTGTTCATATGTGAAAGGCTCTGCATCAATAAGTTGTGCCATCAATGCCACATACCTAAGTCGCTTTGGTGGTTTACTTTGTCTGAAGTCTCTCTTTGGAAGCCCTGCCAACCTAGAATCACTGATTGTGGACTTAAACCACTTAGGTCGTGGCCTAGTACCTTGTTCTTATGGAACTGCATCACGCTGCTTCTCCTCCTCACCTAACTCCTGATGATCATGTCCAAAAGTCTCTCTCTGAACACTTGTACCCGATTTGGTACCCTATGTCTGCTACTATGATCCTATACTCTAACCTTGTGCTTCCTTTGTCTTGACCCCTAAGTCTTGTCCCTATTTTTCCTCTAAATGTGATGGAAAATATCTTGACCTCCTCAATGCACGCTCCTCCTTGAACTGTACATCCCTACACACAATGATCATTTTGCGTGCTGACACAAAGATCTTGTAAGCCTTGGAATCCTCGCTATAACCAACAAAAATCCCCTTGTCTGTTGTGGGGTCCAACTTCATCCTTTTCTCTGAAGGGATGTGACAGTAACATATGTTGCCCCAGATACAAAAGTGACTCACATCCGACCTGGTACTTTTAAATACCTCCTCAGGTGTCAACTTCCCCAAAATTGTGTGGGGACTCCTATTATGAATATAAACAGTAGTGTGACTAGTCTCTGCCCATAAAAATAGTGGCAAACCCTGATCATGTATCATCACCCATGTTGCTCTGACTATGGTCCTATTCTTTCTCTTGACCACTCCATTCTGTTGAGGATTGTAAGGAACGGTGAGTTCCTTCTTGATCCATGTTGTTGCGAAATAATCCATAAACTCCTTGGAGGTGTACTCACCCATGTTGTCATATCTCAAGACCTGAATCTTCCTTCCATTCTAGTTCTCAACCAGAGCTCTGAACTCCTGAAATTTGTCGAAGACTTCATCCTTAGCCTTCAAGAAGTATATTCAAGTCTCCTTGGAGTAGTCATCAATGAATAGAACAAAGTATTTGAAGCCACTCACTGACTCCACACTCATCGGACCACATACGTCAGAATGTATCAAGTCAAATACTCCCTTGGACATGTGCTCGCTCGGTGGAAATGGTCTTCAGGCATATTTACCCATTGCACAACCCTTGAAAGGGTCACTCCTCTCTATCGTGAACCTAATCAATCGAGTGACTGCCTCTCTCAAGTGCCCCAATGCACCAAATTGCAAGTGTGCCATCCTCCTAAGCCACAATTGACCGATATGTGTGGTTGTACTAACCAATGCTCTCCCTGGATGAAATTGTAGTTTGTACACCTTCTCTTATTGAACCCCAATCATCATGTTCATCTTCTTGCTTGACCTTGTTGTCTTGACAAACACGCTTCCCTTACAAAAGTTGACCTCATACCCTTTATCCTCAAGAGCAGAGACCAAGATGAGGTTCCTATTCAACCTTGAACCATATAGTACATTATAAAACCAGAGTGGTTTACCCAATTCCCTCCTAAATGAGATTGTGCCAACACCTTGCACCTTGTAGCACTTGTCATCTACAAGCTCTATAACCAAATTCACACCTCCCTCTTGTATCCTAGTGAAAAACTCCTTGTGCCCTATCATATGACAAGATGCTTCACTTTCCACAAACCACATGTGCGAGATTTTTGTGCTAGACATACAAGTTATGAAGAAAAAATCCTCCTCGAAGTGTTTGGAAAATTCATCCACTACTGTAGATACTTCCATCTGTGGCTTGTTCCCTTTCTTATTCTCAGGACATTGTGAGGCAAAATGTCCTAACTTGTGACACTGGAAACATTTGACTTTTGAAAAGTCAATGTTCTTCTTCTTTCCACCCTTCTTCTCCTTCTCCTTGCCTTTACCCTTGCTTACAAGAGCCAAGCCTTCTTCATCCACAATAAATGGTGAAGATGATGATCAAAACTAACCAAGTCTAATCTCCTCTTGCAAAACATTGTCCCAAATTTGTTGTCAATCCAGGAGTTTCTCCCTAGCTACAACTCCATGCAAAAACACATCCTAGGGATTTGAGAAGCGATCCAGTGCAATATGCACCAACTTTGAACCCTCGATATTCTCGCCAACTGTTGTGAGATCGTCTCTAAGTTGTGTAAGTTTGGTAAGATATGCAACAATGCCTTCTCCCATGGTCATCTTGGTCGTTCTTGTTTGGTAAATATCACTCAAGGACTTTCACATTTCTTGTGCGTTAGTCTTTCCTGATAGATGTGGGATCACATGATCCTTAATCCCATCCAATATAATTCTCTTTGCCTTATCCTCACCCTTATTCCAGACGACCAACTTTGTTGCATCTATTGGAGCAATTGTAGTTACCGATGTATGGTTAAGTACGTCATTAAACTCTAGTACTAAATTCATTCTCTCCTTCCATGTGGATAATTCTGAGCTCCCTGTAGACGATATTCAACCCTTAATGACATGGCCATACTGAAAAATGTTGCCTTGGTAAAACCTTACACTGTTATTTCCTGAAAATACGCTGCACACAAAAATATGCAGCAAATACGTTGTTTTGATTATGTGCTTCTGGATCTTCACAATCCACTCAGATATTCACGATCTACTCGTGTGTTTCTTCTTTCACAGTCCCACTCTGATACCATGTAAATTTCTAAACCCATATGTCAGTCTAACCAAAAGCCAAAAAATGTCATTAATTAATTACTCAGAGTTATTTTTCTTTACAAAAATAAATCGCATAGCAGAATAAAATAATCAGGAACTTTCAAAGTAAAAGACAACAACAATCACATCACATGTACAAAAATACTTTGGACAAATGTCCCCGAAAAAACCCAGTGTGGGAAAACCAGTGCATCAGATGAATGAGATTTTATTATTCAACAAAAGGAAATATGGAAATCTCTTACAAATAATTCTCCCTCAACAAATTCTAAGAGAAACCTCAACGTAAATCCTTTTGGAAGAGGTATGACCCTTTTCCCAACCTCTAGAACCAAATCACCTCAGCAAGAACCCTCACACGTGCCTCTGTGTTATCTGTACAACATCATGTGTGAGCTCTATGTGAGAAATGGCAGAACATCTGGGTGGAAGTGGATGTTTCTTTGCCTTACCCTGGAAGTATGTCGAATTCTTGTATCTTGTTCTCCTTTGTCTCCCTGTCAAATCTCTTTCTCCCAATCCTTAGATAAAATCCTCTGCGACTCAATCTGTCCTCTACAAACTCAATAATGCATCCAAAATGGCTAAGTCGACCTCCTTATACTTTGTTGAGCGAGTGAACCCTAATCTCAATGAGATGGATGGCTAATATTTCCTCCCACTCCCCCGTTGAGATCAATGGTCAAGATTAAAAGAACCACCACTTAAGTAATTTCACTTTTAACTTTAGAAAAGTGCTCAATAAAGTCAATTGAAAAATATAACACATTTTTAGTTATTTTCCTAAGTTGAAATCTATAGGAAAATTACTTAATTCACTTCCGCCATTGTTTCATTGCCCCCCACCATGCTAGGACGTTGCAAAGTGTGTTGTTATGTAATAACATCATAAGAATTGTAATCGATTTCAAGTACTAAAATTCACAAAGATGCTCATGCTCAAAACAAGCAAAGAAATAAACTTCTCCATATCAAGTCTCTAAGGATCCATTTGGATCACACCTCCCCAATGGGAGGGATTTTGGTCCTTAAAATATTTGATTCTTATTGAGAATATTTATGCAATCTGAATTTACTGACTATTAGTAAATTACACCATACTTTGATCTTTTGAGAGAAATAGAAGGTATGCATTACCAGATGACACTACCTCATTTTAGCTTGTCCCATTATACCTTACCTCAAGAAGGCACACAACAAATAGTGCTTGTCTCTTTCTACAAATTGGTGTATTTTCTCACATTGCATCTTGTTGAAATTTACACACAAATTCTGATGGTGAAACAAAATACTCAAGCAACAATCTTATTTTCTATGTGCAATTTTACCTCTCATATCTTTGAGCTCATCCAATGAATATGTAACACCCCAGGTTTCGAACCCTCATTTTAAATAATGTATTGTTACAATGTTGAGAGGCCTGAGTGCCCAAACAATTATTAACGGGCCAATATGCCCAAGAAATGTAATGTTTTGATCATTATTAATAATAAATACATCGTTGGCTGCTAGACGAACAAGGACTAGAGTTATAGGGGGCCATGATTCCACAAGAGAAGGGTCTTGAGGGGATAAGTGTGTATTCCTATTCTAATTACCCTTTTTGTCTAAGGGAGGGGATCCGTTACGTGAGCTTCTTCGGGAAGGTCGAGAGGTTCTTGATTTCCCCCACGAAGTTACTTAAACCCGCCTCTGGTCTGATGGGGGGGTTTGACTGATGGCTTGTTCGCTGATTCCCTGTGCATTCATTCATTTTTCCCTCATGCACTCCCATGCACGCACTTTCAAGCACCCACTTACCAGTTCATTGACCCATCCTCATCTGCGTCTTGGCTTGGGAAAGGGAGTCGAACTGCTGAAGAATTAGCCATGAGATAGCTGGTTGTAGTGGTCGCTGGTGCAATCCAGCAATGACATGGGGCCTGCATGTCTGAGATGCATTGGCCTGTGCCCTATTTTTCTCACAACTGTGAGTCCTGAGAGTTCCAACATTGAGATTCTGGACCAGCTGTGCTGGAGGCCCTGGAAAATAAGGAGAAGGATTGTCTGAGGGACTGCATGCCAGAGAAGGGTGGTGGTTCATTCTCTTATGGCGGTACGGGCTGGGTAGAAGAGAGTTGGGTACTTTGGATTGTTGTGGGTGTTGGGAAACCTGTGAGAGCCTGAGAGGTGACTAGTTTGAGAACCCAAGTACACTATGGAACCGTCCTTGTGGATTCATAGCCCTGGCTCGGGGGTGACATTGTTGTTGAGATTTGGAGCAGTGGTGTCTACAATTGGGTGGAACGTTCTTGGTCTGCAACCAATTGGTGTCATATTTCATAAAGATAATTTCTCTCTGTTATGGTATCGTTTACATGTATATGAATGTATTTTTCGTTTTATATTTAATTATCGTTTAATTGAATCTTTAGACTATGTATGCTTGTTGATTTCTGTTGTGCATGTCGTTAAAGTCTTTTCTTTTATGCATCCTTAAATTTTAAAAAGGTATCGGTAATAGAAAGAAGTACAAGGGATGGCTTGAAGGTAGCATCCCCCGGCCTATGGGTGGTTGGGGATGTTACAGATTGGTATCAGAGCTTTTGGTTGAAACACCAGGCTGGGTCTGTTGGTTAGAGTCTCGTGGTCAAGATTGAACTCTGACCGCGAAGTTGAAAAGCTTAGGAGGAATGCGCTGCAGAATCTACGCAGGAGATAGAATGTCAGAGACTCGTGTAAGGGGTTCGAAGGATCGTGACCATCCCCTTCGAATTCAGGAGCGATCACCACTGTAGTATCAGGAGAGATCTGAGATCATTGGATTGGAGGACAGATGAAAAAGGGTCATCCGATGTAAAGGAAGCAAGGGTTATGGTCACAACAATCAGATTCCATTGGAGAGTGAGATCAACAAACATGAGGCATTGCAGGGAACCAAGTTGCACGGGAGATAATTTCCCAAGGCAATCCCGCAGTCCAAACCACAGTTTCACTAAGGGGTTACGTGTCAACATCAGGAGAATTGCGGGGGAAAAAGAGGGTTACTCCAAACCGTCGATGCATGCCCTTGCAATTTGAAAGGCATGCAGTGATGTGACATGTTGGTACTTGAGAGATGAACCTCTGAAGAGTAGAAGTGGCCGGGGACCATCGATATGTAGGAGGACACGCGTCAACCGATCATGTGCTCTGGGTGAAAGCACTCTAGGAAAGAGGAAGTGAGGAGAAGTTGAGATTTGAGACTCCCGAAGCCTGGAGAGCCAGAGACCCGAAGTAAACGTCGATTGTCAGATCGTCCGAAGTAGATCCTGACCGTCAATCACCAAGAGGTACATGTCAGCAGATTAGTAACTTCGAAGGAATCTGTTCGAGATATTTTCAGTTGAGGTTTGAGATCTCCGATACTCGAAGACCCGAAATGATCTCAATCGTCGATCTATCGAGGGCCACACGTCACCAAATCCAGGGCTTCGGATAAAAGCCAATGGGGCCAGATAGGTTTTGAAATCTAAGATTTCCAAAGTCCGAAGACCCAAAGTAAGCCTCCACCGTCATATTAAGGAGGACATGTGGTACGGATCTGTGGACTTTGGATGAAGACCCGAAGTGAATCTTAGTCGTCTGATCTAGGAGGACACATGGCGACAGATTGGCTAGTTCGAGAATTCGGAGCTCTGGAGAATTGGAAGTGTGTTAGTGTTAAAAATCCCGAAGTTCAGAAGCTCGAAGGGTCGAAGTGATGGGGCACGATGACATCACCTGGAGGTGATGTGGACCCCAGAATTCTGGAGTGATGTGGCTTGCGGACGTCACCTGGGATGATGTGGACACATGGAATGTGTGCCACGTGTTAGTAATTTTTGAGCATGCAGATGATTGAAATGTCAGATAGGACGTGACATGTGTCACCTGCCTGATTGGGCCACGTGTCCACTTCCAACATTTCACCACGTGGCAAAAAATCGTGCAGTTCAGAGACTGGGCACTCCAAAGGGGAAAGATGTGACAATTTGAGTTGGGTCGAAAACTCCCAAAGGCCCGGAGGTTGGAGTACATATCGACCGTTGATTCCAGAAGACACACGTCGAAGGATCATAGAGTTCAGGTGAAAGCACTCTGGGAGAAAGTGCAGGATGGAATTTTGGAAATTTCGAAGCCCAAAGAGCCGAAGCGATTCACAACCGTTGATCTGTGGGAGGAAAACCGTCGACAGATCACGAACTCTGGGTAAAAGCGTTCCAGGAGGAGGCAAGCGAGTAAAGTTGAGACCCCTGAAGTGAGGAGTCCCGAAGTGGATCTCGAGCATTGATTGTGAAAGAGGACAAGGACCATTGATCCAGTCCTGGATGAAAGTTCCAAAGTCCCGAAGCTCTAGACAAGCGCTTTTTCAACAAAGCATCGGGTCATGGTCATGGTCATATGCATATTGGGAGCTAAGGGAAGGAGGGTTAAGGGCCGAATTGGTGGTCTTCGAGATAGAAAGGTGCTAAGGAAGGATTTAGCCATGGTTTCTAGTCGTGGTCACCTAGGAGGGTGGTTTGAAGGAAGCGCTCGTGCAAGATGAAATTTTGTGTCAACCAAGGATAACAAGACACTGTTATTTTCGAAGAATGGGGATATGAAATCCATGAAAAAAAAAAAAGAGACCTGTAGCATGGTTTGGAAATTTTGTTTATCATATGCATAATTATAACAAAATGGTCGCTTGCACATTTTGCAGAATTAAGGGGCTTAAGCACGTCAGATCAGGATGTGTATTGAGAAAATGGAAGAAGGTGAGGGAGCCTCCAGTCAGGATAAGGAGACCGAAGGCCAGAATACCATAGTTGGTAATGCAGAGACAGATTCCAATGGACGCAAAGTAAAAGGAGAACAGGAAACATTAATAGAAACAGTAAGGAGCCTGAAGATGGAAGTGTAGAGCTACAAAGAAGACAACGAGAGACTTATGAGAGAGCAAAGTCAGATAAATGCTCGAGTGTTGTAGAGCTTAAATCAGTTGCAGAGACAAACAAAGAAGGGATCAAACTCAATACAAGAGGAAGAAGGCAAGTKCCATGAAAGAAGGGACGATCATGGAAGAGCTGGTTATTCTAGAAGTGCCARCAGAGCTCATGGACACCACTCGCTTCCTTACTCAAAAAGAAAGTTTTATGCATCAGAATATCCCGTAAGMAGTCCAGAGGTGTCTCCTGTCAGACACCAAAGAAGGAAACAAGAGGTAGACAATTTTCAAGGAGAGCTTAGGAAGCTCAAGCCACCTTCCTTTGAGGGTGAAAGAGAAAGGGAAGATGATGCCGAAGCATGGTTTCTTGGACTTAGGAGATATTTTCAGTTGCATAACTATTCATCAAATCTGGAAGCCAAGATTGCCACCTACCATTTCATGGGAAAGCTGCAATGTGGTGGGACCAACTGAAGCAAGTGGAACATGTTAATGAAAGTAGTATCACCTGGAAGTAGTTCAAGAAGTACTTCCAGAAGGAGTACCTCTCAGAGCATTTCTATGACAAGAAAATGCAGGAGTTCTTTGAAATCAAGTTGGGAAGCATGACTATGGCATAATATGAGAAGAAGTTCTTGGGATTGTTAAAGTATGTCAGGTTCATTGGTGATGAGAAAGTGAAAATATAGAGGTTTCTAAGTGGACTACCAACCTTTTATAAGGAAAATATCAAGTATGATGAACCCAAGACCTTGATAGAGGCCATCAGGAAGGATAAATACATGTATGAGCAAGGTCGGGGAAGAGAATCCCTGCAGAAATCTTGGAAGGACAAGAAAAATTTGAAGTCTGATCAGAGGAGGAAAGGATTCAAGCCCCTTCAATAGGAATGATCCTAATAGAAATCATCAAGATCAGTATGCTAAGGGAGATTCCAAGAAGGAATATTTCTTGGGAAAAAGGGGAATACCACCAATCCAATGCTGGGGATGCAAGGAAGATCACATGTACAAGGATTTCCCACATAGAAAGGATAGAGTGAAGACTGTGCAAAACATCCAAGAGGCTACAACAGTCGAAGATATGGGAAGAATCTATGCAACTTTAAATGATCGACAAGCATAGTACCGGTCCAATATGATCGAGGTGGAAGGTAAGATCATAAATCAACTTGTTGCTATTTTGATTGATTCAGGAGCAAGTCATTGTTACATTGATCCTAAGATAGTGGATATATTACATTTGGAGAAAAGAAAACTTGGAAAAACAAGCTTGGTTCAGTTAGCCACCCGAACCAAAAGAAGAATCCATGATATGGTCAGAAGTTGTTCCATAAGTCTTAATGGTGTGAATACTAGTAATGATCTGAATATCATACCATTGGGGTCTTATAATATTCTGATTGGAATGGATTGGTTGGACAAGCATCATGATGTCTTAGATTGTCATAACAAGACATTTACGTGTCTTGATGGAGATTAAAAACAAACACTGTGAAAGGAGTTCCAAGACCCATCTCTATAAGGGAGATTTCAGCCTTACAACTGAAAATATGTTTTAGAAAAGGATGTCAACTATATGCAACTCATGTGGAAGATCTAGATAATAAAAAGGGGCCAAGCCTCGAAGATTTCTTGGTACTACAAGAATTTGAAGATGTATTCCAAAAAATACACGGATTGCCACCAAGAAGGGAGATAGATTTCTCAATTGATTTAGTGTCGGGAACTGCCCCAATGTCAAAAACACCTTACAGAATGAGCACCCCAGAGTTAAAAGAATTACAAATGCAGTTGGAGGAATTGTTGAAGAAAGGGTACATACGTCCAAGTGTTTCACCTTGGGGAGCACCAGTAATTTTTGTCAAAAAGAAGGATGGAACCTTGAGACTGTGTGTTGACTTCCGACAACTGAACAAGTATACTATAAAGAACAAGTATCCTCTACCTCGAATTGATGACCTCTTTGATCAGCTAAGAGGAGCAAAGATATTTTCTAAGATTGACCTGAGGGCAGGATACCATCAGGTGATAATTAAGGAAGAAGACATTCATAAGACAACCTTTAGGACCAGGTATGGGCATTATGAATTTGTAGTGGTGCCATTTGGACTGACCAATGCACCAACTGTCTTCATGTGCTTAATGAATGGCATATTCAGAATATATTTGGATAAGTTTGTCATAGTATTCCTGGATGACATACTTATCTATTCTAAGTCTGAAGAGGAGCATGAACATCACTTAAGACTAGTATTGCAAGTACCGAGAGAACATTAATTGTATGCCAAGTTGATTAAGTGTTCTTTTTATCAAAAGCAGATCCATTACTTGGGACACATTATTTCAGAGCAGGGCATAACAATAGATCCAGAGAAGATCAAATCCATTAGAGGATGGCCAACACCCATAAATGTGTCAGACGTCAGATATTTTATGGGATTAGCTGGCTACTACAGAAGGTTCATAGCAGGGTTCTCTAAGATTTCGCATCCCATCATTTCTTTGTAAAATAAGGGACCTAAATTTGAATGGACACTCAAGTGTGAAGATAATTTTAACATGTTGAACGAATTACTTACTAGTGCACCTGTGTTAAAGATTGTTGACCCAAATGAAAGTTTTGTGGTATGTACAGACACATGTAAGGAAGGACTTGGGGGAGTCCTCACACAAAATGGACATGTCATTGGATATGAGTTCGGAAAGCTTAAGGAACATGAGAGGAACTATGCCACGCATGACTTGGAACTTGCTACCATTGTTCACGCCTTGAGGATGTGGAGGCATTATCTCATGGGGAAGAAATTTGAATTAAGGACAAAACACATTGGCCTGAAGTATTTTTCTGAACAACCGACCTTGAATGCCAGGCAAACAAGATGGCTGGAATTTTTAAGAGAATATGAATTCGATATCAAGCATATCAAGGGAAAGGAGAATAAAGTTGTCGATGCACTTAGTAGAAGAGTGCATCTCATGCATGCTACTATTTTCAGTATGCATCAGTCCGACTTGAAGAGCATAATTCTAGATGGTCTTGTTATAGACCAACATTACCTACAGGTAAGGGGAAAATTACAGCAAGGAGATGTACAATAGAGAATAAAGGAGTATGAGATAAAGGAAGACATATTACTCATGCATAAAAATAGAATCTATGTTCCTAGTTCTGGACAACT